>QXVZ01033672.1:0-11652 GCA_008931825.1 Phallusia fumigata
ACATGTTTTACGCTTCGATAAATGGGTCCAGATGATGACAACAGCGTTGGTCGAAGCGTTAGAAAATGTTTTACACACAATTACTGGTTTGTAGCGTTGTAATGAACCCAATCCGGTGTAGCTACAGCGCGTTCAACCTCGACCCACCAATTGCGCCCTCCACTTTTTTGCGCCTCATAACGTCCTAACGTTGCGCAGCTATTTCCGGCCTGGTGGTTGATTTAGTGCTATTGTGTCGCTATGTTTTTCATTCACCAAGCGAAATAAACTCAACTCAACTCAACTCATATTTCAGGAAAATACGCTATCGTGTGGGAGTTCAGCGCTTGCTAACGTTAAATCTGTGAAAACTTAAGCGTCCTATATGATGATAAAGATGCTTTGTCTTCTTTTTTAACATGCCCAACATTTTCGGTTTTATCGCTACTTTTTAGCCGCTGAAGGGGTAAGTCTAAGTTACTTCTTATAGAACTGTTTCCAAGCTTTGAATTTTTGTTAACTTTTTAGGTAACCGTTTGGGTTGACAATGTCCTACTTCAATCCCACAGCTTACATACAACATTCTTGTTTCGATGCATAACACTCATGCAGTCATGACAATCGCAGCATTTTATTTTTTGTTCATCACGATTCAACACATATTCGTTGATATCGTTGGATGCATGCAAGGATTCTCTCTTCCTATGGAGTCATGTTTCTAGTAATCCATCCACGGCAAACGGAAACCTGGGTAAGGCAGGGGGGAAGATATTTATTTTCTTCATTTTGTACATGCATTAATGGTATTGAAAACTTAACTTACCTGGGTATATATGCTAGGCAAGCCCTCCCCGCAAACAGTTGAGCCGTACGATAAAATACCGTGTGCATAGTACTGGTTGTCCGAATGTCGGCAGACCAGTGGACCGCCGTTGTCACCCTGGATTTGAAAACAAGTTATTAGCTCAGTGTTAAGTCCTAATTACCGAAGGCATTCCACTGCAATTCTGTCAAAAACACATAGCTCACGTAACACGTATTTTCGTCTTGTAGAGATTGACCACAGAACCTTGCTTCACATCTCGACACAGAAAAACCATGGTACTTGGCCGCAAATGTCGTAGTAATGGCGTTGCAAAAGCTCGCATTTGAAATGTGGATTGCCACCTTTTTTAACGTATCAGAAGTATTTCCTCGATCTGCAAAATAAAACTTAAAAAACTAAATATGGAAAACGTTTTTCAGAATGCTTAGCCAAGCCAACTCCGATAGAACTCGTGATGCAATCATTACAAGATCTCCGTTGTTGGCGCGCAAGCTTACCAGTCGTTCTTCCCCATCCTAATGTAAAACATGCGCCTTCGGGAAAAGTCGGTATTGGATCATAACATCGCGCAGGCGCTGCCAGGTTTACTGGTCTCACGTATCGGTTAATTGTAGCTGGCCTTGACAACTGCGACAGAATACAGACGTTATATGTTCTATATTATTATAATTTTTTATTAAAATCACTGAATATAAGCAAACCTTTAGGCGGATTTTAACAATAATGTAAGTCAGATTATTCACCTTAATGAGTGCTATGTCGTTTCTGAAATGCCATATGTAAAATCTTTGGTGGACTATTAACTTTGCAATTGTGAAGACTTGCTCGTTTGGTGAGGTCACTGATCTTACGTGTTCTCCCAGAACAACACGGTCAGGCAATCGGTACCTCCTGTGATTGAAAGTTTATTTACTTTTTATTATAGAAAACAATAGCGATGTCAGAAAGAAGATACTGGGATAGCGTTTTTACGAATTAGTCAAAAAAACATCCCCCGTTGCCTTAATAGTAATAAACCTATCTATACGATTTTTGTGGCATCCAAAATTATAAGCCTGTAATTTAGGAGTAATTTTCGTTACTTTCTATGAAATCGTTTGAGCTGGTGACAAAGCTATTTGGAAAGACTGAAACTTTAAACAGATATTTGTTTTGTCAAATTATTCTCTTAAATTTTTGAAGGCACTTTGGATAAATATATGTAATGTTTTCGTTTTGTGCCCTGGTGTGTTGTAAATCGTGCTTTGGGTGTTATTCAATCAGCGGAAGACAACCTGACCAGAACGTTGATACGTCGGTACGCAAAAATACTTTGCCAGAAGAGTCTTCATCGAGGCATACGTTGCCCGGCAACACTAGTTTATATATTTGTTGACTTACGATAGACAACAGTGAGCAGCTGTAAGCACCCATTGATTGCTAATGAGAGATCCACCGCATATGAAGCCGTTTACTTTTCCAATTTTACTTTCATAAATGTAAGCCATGAATGGCCAATCTCCCTCGGCAGTTGTTGATCCTCCTGCACACAGCAATGACAGTCACCACAAAATGAACCAATTTTATCTCGGTTGTAAAATTATTCCTTGTCAAGTTGGTCCCCTACGCACGTCAACCAAAATCCCACAAAACGTTTCTGTCATGTATTTCGAGAAATGGTTTTGCATCTTACCTAAAATGCTTGGAAGTGTGCCTTGGCCTGAAAACAAGGAAAATAGATTCAGCAGTCATATGTCACGAAATTCCTAAGACCGTAAGGTAAAAGATAGAAACATAATCATGGGTACAAACCTGAAACAGCATGAGCGCAAAGTAATAATACGCCCAGAAAACTGATCCCCAATGTTCTTGCAGATAATTGTTCTTTCATGTTGAAATGTTTAATCCTAACTTCGGTTTATCAATGGAACAACTTAGTGTTTCTACATTTCTGAAACAATATTACAGTTTAACTATCTAGTTTATCGCCTCACTGACACACATCAAGTTGAAAGTAATGCTGGTACAATGTCTCCTAATGGTATCTTAACATGTTCATACATTGTCAACGCACCTTATATAGAGGTTGGTAATTGCAGAATTGTCTAAAATTGTGAACATCTGCATACAAATGTAAAGCCCTAAAATTAAACACGTGTTAATGAACTCAAATTACATACGCTAACAGGCGAAGCCGTAAACAAAAACAGCTTCTAATAACAACATATCTCAATTTGCCAACATGCAAATTTTTAAGGCGTGTGGGCTGAGATGTTCTGGTTTGTATTAAGACCAGGTGGCAGATTCGTAATGTTTTTTGTACATGTTTACAAATCGTTTAATTAGTACAAAAATGCCAAGGCGAAGCATTGAACTGGCCATCACCAAGGCATTCCCAAACTATAGTACGTGTGCTGCTTGTGGCGCGTGAAGGTTTTCTCAGTTGTACGCTTTTTTCTTTATCATGCAGTAGTTTGTAAAAAATGTTTTATGTGGCACCAGGATTAGAATTGTGCATTAGTCACTTAAACAATTTCGTAAATAGTTATTCATTTCATTGGGTCAGTTGTTAGAATATGTTAATGGCGTTAAATGATTATCTGCAGAACACGGCGACTGCGCAGTTCTAGTCCGAGAGCAAACAAGATGTTTAGCCGACGTAATTAAATGCTTTAAACTTTTACCTGCGCCAATTAAAACATGTCGGTTCTTGTACCATTTTGTGTTGCATCGTTGTGTGATCCATCCAGCATCTTTATTTCTGTAAGTTACGTTAGCGAATTTTAATTACTGTTCGTAGTAACTGATTTAAATTTTGAACCAGACACAAACGTAAAGATTGATTTTCGCCTCAGGGCGAATATAAGTTTTTTAATTTTGGAGCACTTGGCTAAGGTGAACATTAAGGTCAACACGAATTGCATCAGGTCGTTTTTTCCAGGTGCTTATTAATGCAGATCGGTTTGTAAAATCGTGGTGCCGGAAAATCTGTGGTGAAAATCGTTTTGTGGAGTTTGGCGTTAAATGTTGAAAACAACATTAAACGAAGGCAAAGTAACCGCAATGTTGTTCCGAAGCGGCTAGTGTACACAACACCGACACAAATCTGGTTGAAAAGTATGCTTTCACAATCACTCCCAATTCCATCTTCGCAACTTTGCTCTGTCCACGCGCATTATATAGGAACTTATAATTGCAGAATCGTTTAAAAATTGTGAAATGTTTGCATACAAATCTCAAAGCCCTCAAACTAACCACGCTATAAGTAACATACGCCAACAGCGGAGCCATAAACAAAAACATCTTTTAATAACAAATACTTGAAATCATGCACATTTTAGGCCCTGAGGGCTAAAGATATGTTAGTTGACATTTCAACGAAGTTGATTCGTCCTGTTGCTAGGAATATGTTTACAAATCGTTTGATCAGCAAAAAATTGCCATAAAAACTCTGAACCTGTAGCCATCATTGGCCCACGCAACAAAATCGAAACATTCTGTCTATCCCGAGTAAAGGTGCAGATTGTCCCAAAGCAGTGGTTCCCAAACTATGGTTCACTTTATTAATGTTAAACTTAAATACGGAAATGCCGTAATCAGTTTATACTGTTCGCCTCAGGCCGAACGTAGGTTTTAATTTTGGAGAACCTTCCAACCTTACCAAAGATTTTGGAGCACCTTGCCAAAGGGCACCTTTCTTGTTTAAAACTGAAATTGTGCTGGATTATAAGGGGCGTTTGAAAATCAGACAAGAATTGATTTTTACAGATATTTGAAATGGAAAGTATAGAACTGTGTCATATTTAAGCACAATTGTGCGGTAAGTTAACGAGTTTGGACTTACTTACATAAAAACTGTAAAAACTTGAAGCGTTTCATGTGTGATTGCAAAAATGTTTGTCTTCATTTCAAACATACCAAACATTTTCTGTAATATCACAGTTTTATATAATCGCTGTCTTACAGCCGCTGAAGGGTAAAGTCCAATTTAAAGAACAAGGTTTCTCAGAACTGTATTTAATCGCTTTAAAGATTTTACACTTTTAGGTAACCGTTTGGGCTGGCAATGTCCTAGTTCTAATCCTGTTGCTTGCATAAGTATATATTTAACCTCCTGTTTCGATGCATAACACTCATGCAGTCTTAAATCTCGCAGCGTTTTATTTCAGTTCATCACGATTCAACACATTTTCATTGTTGTCTTTTGATGCATGCGAGGATTCCCTCTTCCTATGGAGTCATGTTTCTGCTAATCCATCCACGGCAAACGGAAACCTGGGTAAGACAGAAGAGAATTTATTTATTTTCTTCAGTTTGTACATGTATTGGTGTTACTAAAAAGTTGACTTACCTGGGTGTATACGCCAGGGAAGCCCAGTCCACACACACGCGTGCCGTATGACAAAATTCCGTGTACGTAGTATTGGTTATCTGAATGTCGACAGACCAGCGCACCGCCGCTGTCACCCTGGATTTGAAAACAAAAATTAAAGCGAAATTTATACCTTGTCGTTAACGCCTAATTACCGAATGGATTTCCTTGGAAATTTATCTAAAACGTAACTTATAATCTTACATTGCACGTATCGTCGATTTGCAGAGATTGACCACAGAACCTTGCTTCGCATCTCGACACAATTGGACCACCGTACTTAGCCGCGTGTACCGTAGTGACGTTGTTACAAATGCCCAACGGGGTAATGTCACTTATCACCTTTTTCAGCGTGTCAGAATAGTTACCTAAAGCTGCAAAATAAAACTATTGGTTATAAAACTTAATACGGAAGACGTTGTTTCCAATTGCAAAAAAATGGTACTTTTAGGCACATCAACTCGTTGGTTAAAACTCGCAAATTTTTTTACAGTATTTACGTCGTAGGCGTTGTAATCTTACCAGTCGTTTTCCCCCATCCTAATGAAAAGCATGTGCCACTGGGAAAAGTCGGTGTTGGATCATCGCATCGTGCAGGCGCTGCCATGTTTACTGGCCTCACGTATTGGTTAATTGTAGCTGCCCTTGACAACTGCAACAGAATACAGTAATTTTTTCTATTTAGTGAGTTAACAAAACGTTTTTTTTTTCTGGTCAAAGCAAGTCCAAAATATGCAAACCTTGGTTGACGTTAAATGCTTAACGTAAATGTGAGTCAGATTACTCACCTTAATGAGTGCTATGTCGTTTCTGAAATGCGCGGTGGAAAATCCTTCGTGGACTATCAACTTTGCAATTGTGAATTCTTGCTCGTGTGGTGAGGTCACGGATCTTACGTGTTCTCCCAACACAACACTATAATACCATCGGCTTCTCCTGGAAACAAAAGTTGTTTTATTTTTATCTTTAGGGAAAACATTAAGATTCGATAAAACTGTGCTCAACAAAGGTATTTACAGCTCGAAAAATATGAGGTTTTTCCATTACAACATTTCGCAATTAATTGGTATCAACCCACTTTGCAAAAATGGGAATTACCCAGTCGGTGCGATTTTCGAACCAGCTAAATTTGTAAGCCGGTTCTTTCTATGAGATCGCTTGAGTTTGTGACCCTTCATGGTAAACGAAAATACTGGCCAAAACAATTTTAAACATATTTTCTTTGTCACTTGAATCCATGAAGGCTCTTCTGGGAAATGTATTTCATTTTCGTTTTTCGTGTCTTGTAAATCGCGCTTTTTATTCATTTACTCATCCTAAACAGAACGTCGAAACGCGGTACGCAAAACTATATTTGCCAGACACGCCTTTAATTCATATAATGCCTGGAAGCAATAGTTTATAAGTTATGCTTGTTGACTTACACTTGAAAACAGTGAGCAGCTGAAAGCACCCACTGATTGCTGATCAGAGATCCACCGCATAAAATACCGTTTACTTTTCCATAATGCACTCGATATATGTACGCCATGAACGGCCAATCTCCCTCGACAGTTGTTGATCCTCCTGTACACAACAATGGCAATGTCAACAAAAAGAACAAATTTTATCTGAATTTTTCAAACAAATTTTATCTGAACTTAGTCACGTTGGTCTCCTACACACGTCAACCAAACTCCTGCAAAATTTTTCTTTTTTGTTTTTTAAAAACTTATTTTGCAGCTGTTCTGATACTTACCTAGGATTCTTGGAAATCTGCGTAATCCTGAAAAGAAAAAACAGAAAAAATTTAGTTTACACAAAGCTGTCAAAAAAATTGTTTACCACACAGATGTAAATTTATAATATAATGTCCAAAAAATGATGGTAACACGTAAAAGGAAATATAAGAACATACTCATGGGTACAAACCTGAAACATCATGAGCGCCCAGTAGAAATACTAACAGCACACTCATCACTAATGTTCTCACGGATGCTTGCTTATTCATATTGTTAATTTGGTTTATTAATCAAATTACTTAGTGTTTCCACATATACTAAA
The DNA here is from genome assembly GCA_008931825.1 of Phallusia fumigata. Lineage (NCBI taxonomy): Eukaryota > Metazoa > Chordata > Ascidiacea > Phlebobranchia > Ascidiidae > Phallusia > Phallusia fumigata. Next base: position 7,200 of record QXVZ01033672.1, read on the forward strand.
AAAATATTGACATTTTTAACATCTACTTTAACGCCACCCTGACACAAATCTAGTTGAAAATTATGCTGTCACAATTACTTCCAATTTTAACTTAGCAATTTCTCGCCGTCCACGCGCATTATATAGGAACTTATAATTGCAGAATTGTTTAAAATTGTGAAACATTTGCATACTGATCTTAAAGCCCGAAAATTAACAACGTTTTATTGAATTAAATTACATACGCCAACAGGCGGAGCCGTAAACAAAAACATCTTTTAATAACAAATACTTGAAATCATGTACATTTTAGGCCGTGCTAAAGATGTTTTAGTTTACATTTCAACGAAGCTGATTCGTGCTGTTTTTTTGGAAACATGTTTACAAATCGTTTGATCAAAAATTGCTACAAAAAACTCTGAACCTGCCGTCACCATTGGCCCTGGTAACAAACAAATCGAAACAGCCTATTCCGAGTAAAGGTACAGATTACCCCGAAGCAGTGGTTCCCAAACTATGGTAGGACGTTTAATCAATGGTACGCAAGAAACATTATGTTTCTTGCGTACCATTTTAGGTTATTTATTTCAAAACATTTTCTTTTTGGCACCGGCTTTGGCGTCGTGCATTTATCACTAGAAAAATCTAGCAAATAGTCATTCGGTCAGTTGTTGGAGTAAGTAAATTGAATTTGATGAATGTGATAACCCTGCCTATTGTGATTCCCAAGTTTGTTGTAAGTAGGTGGTACAGAGACAATGTGCGAACCGAGAAATGGTACGTGAGTACATAAAGTTTTAGATCCACTGTCTTAGAGGATTTAAATCATCGGACAAAAACATCCGAGAACAGAGCAACTATGCAGTTCTCGTGGAAGAGCAAACAGGATGTTTAGCTCACATGTACAAATGCTTTAAACTTTAACTTGCGCCACTTAAAATATATAGATTCTTTTAACATTTTGTGTTGAGTCATTGCGTCATCCATCTAGCGCCATATTTCTGTAAGTTACATGAGCGAATGTTAATGTATGTTTTACCAGACACAAATGTAAACATTGATCTTCAAGCAAATCACCGGTAAATACAGTCCTATTTTTGATTATATTTGCCTTTAGGCTAACATTAATCCTAACACATCGTGATTGGGCAAAAAACACAAACAGAAAAACAATACATTAATATGCGATATAGCTAGCGCAGATTTCATAAAACTCACACTATTCGCCTCAGGGCAAATTGAGTTTTAATTTTTGAGCACCTAGCTAAAGTAAACATTATCATCAACAAAAATCGAGGAGGTCGTTTTTTGAGGTGCTTGTTAATGCAGATCGGTTTTTGAAAAGACGCTGCCGGAAAATCTGTGGTAAAAATCGTTTTGCGGATTTTGGCGTTAAATGTTGAAGACGACATTGTGAAGATAAAGGTGACCCCAATGTTGTTCAATGGGTGATTTGTAAAACGTGATAATCATCAATCACATCATTTCTAACCATATGCAGAAAACAAAACGCCGTCCCGAGAATATTTCAGATACTGTGATAAAATAGCGTAACGAAATCCTTGGGAAAGTGCAAGTGATTCGGTCATTTGTTAAGCTGTAGATTTGTCCTTGGTTGCGTCACTTAATGTTTTTTAAGGCACACAAAATGCACTGAAAAGTTGCTGCTTAGTTTTAAATACAATAACAAAGACACAAAATTACAGAATAATATATTGTCAACGTTTATTGTAATTCCGTTTGTTTTAAAATCATCCGCAACTTGTTTGAACTATAAAAACGTGAACTACAGCGACAAGTTATACCATTTACTAAAAAAAATTACCACATATGGAGTTGGTTAAAATGTCTGTGGTCTTTTTCAATGGTATCCTGCATTTATTTGTTTTAAACTGAAATTGGGCCGGATTGAAGGTGCGTTTGAAAATAGGACATATATTGCCTTTCACAGTAATCTTAAATTGAAAATATAGAGCTGTGTCATATTTAAGCGCAATCGTGTGGTATAGTCACCGTTTGCGCTTGCTATCCATCCAAACTGTAAAAAAGCTTGAAGCGTCAAATACAATGATTAAGATGTTTTGTCTTCTTTTTTAAACATGCCAAACATTTTCGGTGTTATCTTAGTTTCATAATCGCTGGCTTACAGTTACTAAACCCAAAGTCTACTTTAATGAAAGGAGGTTCTGGCAGAACTGTTTCCAATCGCTTAAAAAGCTTGAAACTTTTTAGGTAACCGTTAGGGTTGGCAAAGTCCTAGTTCTAATCATGCTGCCTGAATACATCCTCGTGTTTCGATGCATAGCACACATATAGTCATAACACTCGCAGCATTTTATTTTTGTTCATCACGATTCAACACATATTTGTTGATATCTTTTGATGCAAGCGAGGATATATGTCTTCCTATGGAGTCATGTTAGTATTGATCCATCCACGGCAAACGGAAACCTGGGTAAAGCAGAAGAGAAGATATAGTTATTTCTTCATTTTGTACATGCGTTGATGTTATTGAAACCCTAACTTACCTGGGTGTATATGTCAGGCAAGCCCAGTCCGCACACATTAGATCCGAATGACAAAATTCCGTGTACATAGTACTGGTTGTCCATATGTCGACAGACCAGTGGACCTCCGCTGTCACCCTGGATTTGGAAATAATTTATTATTGCAACCTTAACGTCAACGCTTAATTACCAAAGGCATTCCCTTGGAAATTTATCTAAAACCTATGAGCTCACATTGCACGTATTTTCGTCTGGTAGAGAAGTGCCACAAAATCTTGCTTGACATCTCGACACAATTTGACCACCGTACTTAGCCGCGTGTACCGTAGTAACGTTTTCGCAAATGCCCCACGGTGCAATGTCGCTTGTCACCTCCTTCAACGTGTCAGAAGCATTACCTGAAACTGCAAAATAAAACTATCGATTCAGAATCTAAATATGAAAGATGTTGTTTCTCTTCGCAAAACAACCCGATGGTTGGAGCAATTTTTTGTAAAATTTACGTCGTAGACGTTGTAATCTTACCAGTTGTTAATCCCCATCCTAATGCAAAGCATGCGCCACTGGGAAAAGTCGTTATTGGATCATTACATCGTGCAGGCGCTGCCATGTTTACAGGTCTCACATGTTGGTTAATTGTAGCTGGCCTTGACAACTGCATAATTAATACAGTTGTAATTTGTTTTATTTTATTAAATATTTTCTAGTCAGAGCAGACCTAAAGTATGCAAACCTTGTTAAAAGGTACAGGAAAATGGGCCTATGGTTAACGTAAATGTGAGTCAGATTACTCACCTTAATGAGTGCTATGTCGTTTCTGAAATGCGCGGTGGAAAATCCTTTGTGAACTACTAACTTTGCGATTGTGAACTCTTGCTCGCGTGGTGACGTCACTGATCTTACGTGTTCTCCCAACACAACACCGTAAAACCATCGGCTTCTCCTGGAAATGAAAGTTGTTTTATTTTCATCTTTGGGAAAACAATTAAGATTTTATAAAATTGTGCTCGAATAGCATAAAACAAAAGTATTTACAGCTAAGTAAAAATATGAGGTTTTTACCTTACAGTGTTTCGCAATTAATTGGTATCAACCCACGTTGCAAAAATGGGAATTACCAAATCTGCGCGATTTTCGAACCAGCTAAATTTGTGAGCCGTTACTTTCTATAAGATCGCTTGTGCGTTTGACTCTTTCTTCAAACGTGGTACGCAAAATTATGTTTACCAGAAACGCCTTTAATTTATATAATGCCTGGAAGCAATAGTTTATAAGTTATGCTTGTTGACTTACACTTGAAAACAGTGAGCAGCTGAAAGCACCCACTGATTGCTGATCAGAGATCCACCGCATATGAAACCATTTACTTTTCCATACGGCGTTCTATATATGTAAGCCATGAACGGCCAATCTCCCTCGGCAGCTATNCCATTTACTTTTCCATACGGCGTTCTATATATGTAAGCCATGAACGGCCAATCTCCCTCGGCAGCTATTGATCCTCCTGTAAACAACAATGACAATGTCAACAAAAAGAACAAATTTTAGCTATGTTGTTAAATATTTCTAAGTCACGTTGGTCCCTACACACGTCGACCAAAATCCTGCAAATCGTTTTTTTTTTTTTTTTTATAAAGGTAGTTTGCAGCTGTTCTGATACTTACCTAGGATTCTTGGAAATCTGCGCAATCCTGAAAAAAACAGAATAAATTTAGTTTATACAAAGTTGTCAAAAGTGATGGTAACATTTTTGACATTAATATAAATTCATCTGTGTGGTAATCAATTTTTTCAAAGGAAAATATATGAACACACTCATTGGTACAAACCTGAAACATCATGAGCGCCCAGTAGAAATACTAACAGCACACTCATCACCAATGTACTCACGGATACTTGCTTATTCATATTGTTACTTTGGTTTATTGATCAAATACCTTAGTGTTTCCACATATACTAAAACAATT
>QXVZ01033674.1:0-18831 GCA_008931825.1 Phallusia fumigata
AAAACCCGATCTCCAACAATGGCGTCTCTGACGTCACCTTTAAATCAGCGAAGCGCATCGGAAAGAAAAAGAGAAAATTGTTTTGCGAAATGTCTGACGCGATTTCTGTCAGAAGTATTTGGAAATTCTGAGGAGAAAGCTTCGGGCTGATGTAATATATTGTTTTGTCAAATAAATACTTTTTCGTTTTTATAGCTTTGTTGAGCAAAAGTAATAAAAGGAAAGACGGGTTAACTTACGAATCTTTTGTATTTTAGCGAATGTCAAAAAAATCACATTAAAAACAGTAAGAACCAAAGACGACTTTCTGAGGCAACCTTTTCTTTGTTGTTCTATGCTAAGAATTACATGTTTTTACTTTAGTCACTTAAAAACAATTAAGTTGTTCAAAACAAAAGTAAATTATGTTGATAAAGTTTTTTTTGCATTTAAAACTTTTAAAAATTTTTTGTGTAAATTCTATGAGCAAATCAACAGAGTTGTGGTTGAAGATAGCCAACACTGCTTGCTGAATATTAAAATGCTGAAACATTTTATTACGGTGATCAATGGAATTTAACAGGACATTATTTCCGTTACAGACTGAATAAGGTTTAATGCCTGTTTCCTCTCATTTAATTCACCTTCGTACTATTTAGTGGCTGGAAAACATGGTTACTTTGCTCCAATAGCTGCTTATTGTTGCTTGCAGATTTTGTTTTTGCTTCAACTTTTTCAGGTTTACTCATGATGTTAAGATGTTATCTTTACAGAAGTATAAGTTTTTAATTTTGTGTTTAAGCTTTCTCGTTATGTTGATCTTATAAATCTGAAAAAAAAGGATTAAATCCTAGAGAAGTTGTCGCATTGTCACAAATATGAAGTTTTGCATCATTGCAATTGTTATCGGATTGTTATTTTTGGAGTCATCGAATGGGAAAATTTTTTCAAGTGACTTTCAAGAGTCACAAACATCGTCAAAACCATCGTTAGTTTCACTCGATTCTGTAGAAGATGAATTTCAAAACCAGCCCTTGCAGAGGTAACTTTGTTTAGTATAAAATGCTTTTACTTTTTTGTCTAGTTTTTTCCAATCACTGCATCTGCTTCATGTTAAAGATTTTTGATTAATAAAGATTCTGACTTGCAGTTGAAAGTCAAACGCAGTCATCTGAATTTCTCAACAGGTTTCGACATTTTCTGTCACGCAACCGACGCAGTACACCAAGCAATGAAGCCGCCAACCCCGATTTAAAAGCAACCATGTTTGATTTGGGAAATGACACAAGTCACAACCAAGCTCTTATTCATTGGTCTGGAAACTACAGTCATGTAAGAACTGTTTTAATTTTTTCAACTTTCTTCACTATGTGGTGATGTTTTATTGCCATCACAGTTGTGTGTTCTTCAACTTTCATTGTTGTTGTCCATAAAACTAAGTATGAAGTATTGTTATTGGGCAAATATTACCTGATGGTAAACTGTGTAGTTTTAAATCTTGACAACACTTCAGTTTTATTGTCAAACATGGCATTGTTAGCGCTTTTAAAATGTGCATCTACTTTGAAAATGACTTGCTTTTGGCATGTCAGATATTCCCACATACATTATGTATGGTGTATGTACATAAACCTTTGCAGATATATTGATTTCTTCCCATGATTAACTACTTTGCAGCAAATATCCCTGTGTTAATGTTGCCGTTAAAAGATTTTGTTCCATTTGGAAAGTTCTGCTTTCAAATCTAAGTTTTGTCGTTAATGTTCAATATTACATCATTTATCGACAAAAAAGCTTTAAAAATCACCAACCTTGGAAATACTGGTGTTGATTAAACAAATACGATGGCTGTTCAGGAAATAGTTAAAGCGCAAAGTGGCAAAATTGTTGCACCAACGGAAATCATTAAAGGTTATGCGATTTTCAATTTGTTTCTAATATTTAGGTAATTTTTATTTTGACGAGAAGGAAAGATCACAGTCCTGGTGGGAAGATTACACAAAGTACACTTTGGAGGTATGGACAAATCTGTCACATTTACGAGTTGACAAACTCTTTGAAATCTGCCATACAAAAACATCATGTTTCGATTAGAAACTTGTGTTTCACATTTCGTTAAAAATTTGGCTGCTAGCATCTATTTATATTATTTAGACTGTAATTTTTGTATTGTTTGAGCGAAAAATGGAAACACAAGAAAAACACCAAACTTAACAACTCACACATAAATCTGTCAGTTTGTTTGGCCTTTTTCAGGTCACAAGATTATGGAGTTACGTATGAAAACCAACACAAGCTTTTCCTCAGCAACACCATCTTGCAAAGTTACTTCGTTTGCCCAACCAACAAAAGCAAGGTTCGTGTCCAAACCTAAAATTATTGTCCAACTTAATTACTATGTTTCCACTTTCACAGGGGACATATATTGTTTTCACACAGCTTTGTTTAAATGTTTGGTCGAGAAAAAGTAGTCTATTGTTTTGTTTAACATTTTGGTAAATAAAGTGTTGTCCCAACTTTTTTACATTTTCACATTATGGAAATCTGAAATTTTGCATTGATAACGCTTTTCCCAAGTTCAACCATCAGTTGACCCACAGGCCCCTGAAAACGTGAAATTCAGATGTTTTATAAGGGCGCTGTTTCATGTATTAATATTACCTTTATTGTTGTTGTTTCCAAGTCAAACACATATCTTGATTTTCTCTTCAGGTTGTGTTTATCGATACCTACAATCGATCCCAACGCGTCTGGGTTTCCACGGACGAGGGGACTCAGTACACATATTACGATATTCAATTTACCATCAACAAAATTGAATTTCATCCTGACCAACAGGACTGGCTGCTTGGATATGACAAAAACGCACAAACAGTAAGATTCACGCTTGATGCTTCCAACATGTTGTGACTCTTGATATGTTTGTTACTACACATTGTCATGTCAACTCAACTGTAACAAATGTACATGCTTTGTGAACTACAGCTCTGTTTTNTTCAATTTACCATCAACAAAATTGAATTTCATCCTGACCAACAGGACTGGCTGCTTGGATATGACAAAAACGCACAAACAGTAAGATTCACGCTTGATGCTTCCAACATGTTGTGACTCTTGATATGTTTGTTACTACACATTGTCATGTCAACTCAACTGTAACAAATGTACATGCTTTGTGAACTACAGCTCTGTTTTTCAAACTTTTTAGGGGGCAGTGAATTTGAACAGTCATGTCTTAGTTTTGAGATGTTTACAAGAAAAATATGTTTTGTTAAGTACCTTGTATGTGTAAAATTTTTACCAGGGTTTTTTTGTAAAAAGTTACATACACAATTTCCCACAAACAAAACAGTTCCTGGACTTTTTTATCTCACTGTGCTTGTTTGAAGTTGCCACATACAATTTGAGTAGTACACTAGATGCAGTATTACCTCATTAAAGCGTAGCCAGAGGCAAAATGCTTGTCAGACAAAATCCTGTTTTATGTCAATTGTAATTTACAACATAGTGTGTATCCTGGCGGTGTGGCTTCTTACATTTGAATTTGTTACATTGTTTCGTTACCTAAACTTTTTACTTAACTTTTTGGTAAGTGTTACCATCATTGCTAGAAATTTCTGATATGTGTTTAACTTGAAAGGATCTATCTGCAGTAGATGTAAAAGTTCTATGTGTAAAAGTTATAATTTAAAAATATTTAAAAAAATTTATAATGATAAACTTGCATGGCCAATAGCAGCATTTTTTCCCCTCAAGGTTCTTATTTAACATCAAAAAATGTAAACCATTAGAGAAACCACAAGAGGATATATAAACCTCACACAATTACATGCTTTTGGCAACATACTACATAATTCTTTCAGCTCTACGTCTCGCAAGACTTAGCTCAAACATGGACGAGGTTGCAAACTGGCGTCACAAAGGACAGGTACCTTTGTATTAACGTCTTAGCCACATAGATTATCATGTGCTTGTGGTTTTAAGGTCTCATTAAATATTTATTCTGACGCAACGACAAGATGAAAGCTGCTTTAAATTTTTCTGTCACCAGCCAACAATTAGATCCGTTTGCACATGCATTACTGATAGATCAATAGACTCACAATGTTTGTCACAATTTTAAAAAGATAAAATTATACAGTTTTGTTATTTGTCTTCATGTAAAATTGTTAAACAGCAATTCTTTAAACACAGAAATACACCCAAATTCAGGTTTATTAGACTTTTGATTACTTAAGTGTCTAATTTATGCAAAAACAACTTTTTTCGCAGGATTTTTACACTTTGATATTTTTTAGGTATTTTTGGTACATCAAGGGTGTTGATGAGCTGAACACAGTCGTCCACATGGAGTATCGGGATTTTAATGTTTTCCCACAAAGTAAGTTTTGTTCCAATTTTCTGTTAAGAAACTTGACAATGCCCCCAATCTTGTAACTGTTGGAAACATGTTTGTTCTCCTTCGACCCAGTTTAACACAAATTAGTTTGTTCTGCCTGTGACTTTACAAGATAATTTGTTGACAAATCAATATCAATAAAACTTGAACTGTTTTATTGCATTGTTCAATTTCTCATTTTTTGTTGTCTTTTTTTCACCATAAGACAATATTGATGTTAATTAATAGATATATCAACTTTGTGATTTGAATTTTGCATTTAATGGTATCTTGTTAGCAGGTTAGGTGTTTAGAATATTATTTAATCTGTTTTGTTTTGTTCCAACAGGTCGGTACGCAATAAAATCGTGTTTGGTGCCGAACTGCGCAGTGACGGACTTTCAAGCAAAATGCGACAAACTTCAAAACATCGACATGGATTCACTTGTCGTCCAAAATAACTTCACTTTCGTGCAGGTCGGTGATTTTATAAACACAAACATTTTGCTGTAATTTAAATCTCTAAATTTGGTAACAAGTCATCAGGAAATCTATTTCTAACAAGTTTTAGCTTTAAAATTCTTGTCCTTTATAACCTTTAAATGTAATAGCTGTTAAACAAGTGTATGAGTTTTAATGCGATCCACATTAAAGTAATAAATTTTCACAGCAGGAAATGTGGCTTCAATCAGATTTTTGTTGAGGGTTTACTTCGTGCAACACGTTTTTAATTTATGAAATGTAACAGGCATTAGAGTGAATGATGGTGACACATATTATGTAACCATTTGAAAATGTTTTGCCATTAATAACAGTTTGTGGTTTTTACTTAATACCTGTCACATGTGGATATCTTATTTGTCAGCTGAAAGTCCAACCTACTTTAAGTTTTCTAAACATTAACTTTCTGAAAAAAGTTAAACACTTACCAATTGGATTGATGTAATTGCTACAAAACACAAACTTTCAATTCCTAATGGAAACAAGACATTATTTTCAAACATTGTACAATAAGAAAAACAGTTGCTTGAAAATTATAAAACATAAGTCTTTCAATGGGGCAGTTACTAAAATTTGTGGCTTTGTTTTGTGTAAAAACTTGTACTTGCACCAGTGTTAATGACATCAAGTGTTGTTGTACTTTTCTTTCACCACATTTCTTGAAGTTGTCACTTCATGTTATTGGTGATGTCACTGACACATTTTGACACACTTGTTATCAGTCTGAATATTTGAAATGTAGATAAGGCATCACATGTCTGGCTCAATGTGTCACATCAACATGTTATCGTTCCTGTGATGAAGCTGGCTAGATTTTCTTTGAAATGTGTTGGTTACTATATGTGCTAAAACTGCTAGAATATATATCTTTTTTTATGTTGCTAACATTAATTATATGCAGCTATTTTAAAATGTTTCCTAATTTGCTTAAGATTTGTGTGTTATTTGAGTTTATAATCACTTGTAAAATTAATTCTGCGTCTCCTTTTGCAAATGGTCACACATTGTTTTTTACTCTTTTTTTCATATTGTTCTTTAGTTTGGTCAAGAAAGAGATCTCCTAATTTCATTAAATTTTCATACATGATAGATGGGTGTCTTAAGTTGTGCTCTGACAACTTTCTACCCAAGCTAAGCCTTCATTTCACCAAGGCCCCCAAAATAAGAGTTTTTAAACAGCAATATTTGATTTTATAACTTTTAATCACTTGACAAATATTAGTAAAACATTAAAATTATTGCACAATTTGTCAATTTGTTCAATTACCGAATGGTAACTCAACAGTAAGATTGTAATTTTGTTTTTCAGAAAGCTGGAGCGAGGGAAAAGTTGTTTGTGTCGTATCGCCGAGGAGAATTTATCCGTGCCAGGTTTTCGGGGCCAAGTGAGCAAACGGTAAGAGGTGTTCATTTACTCAACTAACAAGCGAACCATTATTCCTCCCTTGTTTCCACCTGTTGAACTTGCCAGCCACAACCACAATCCATTCAAACTTTAGTTAATGTGTAACAGAGTTTAATTCGAGTGTTTTCAAACAAAGTCTTATTTGCCCCTGGTGCTTGTAAAACTCATTAAAACATATTTCGCGACTTCTAGGAATTGCATTGATTGTCATTGCAAAACTGGGTTTAGCATTTTTTTTGCTTTAGGGTTTAAAACTGTTGAATTATCAAAACTTAAAAAAGTATTAGGAATTGGATTTTTTTTAAATGTACACATTTGTAGGCTTGCATTATTCGTAGTGGGAGTTACTTTTGTTCATTATAAACCCTGTAAGCAAACAAACTGAGGTTTTAAAATTCTTTGCAGGATTTTCACATCGTCAGTTCCAACAGTGGGACGGTGGTCACCGGTGTTAAACATGCCAACAACAATCATCGAACTGATTTATATTTCTCCGACTCGCTTGGAAAATACTTTACCCTTGGCCTTGCCAATGTTCGTTACTTTGCACGGAAATCTGGTGATGACGAAGTTTTTACCGTTGATATTCACGAGGTCAGTAATGTGATGTTTTGATAGCATCAAACTGTTAAACATTAAACATGTATCTATTCATAAATCCAAAGCCATAAATGTTCCCAGACAGTTGATTTAAGCAACCTCAAAATCATAACTCATGACCAGTGATTCAATAAAGGCTTTTCATTTTTATTTGATTCCACAAATTTATAATTATAATTTTGTTTACAATATAAATACATTAATTTTGCCACCAAATTTATTACTTAAATTGCAAAAATGCTTTATATTGCAAAGTTTTAGTTGTATGTATAAATTTTGTCACCTCAGGTTTTTTGTATCGTAGTTTATTATCACACAAAGTTTGTGTCAATTTTGCCAAAGCAAAAAAAAGGCCACAGACACAGCAGGGGATTGTGAATTCTGTGGGTTGAAATACTGGTCGTCCTTTTGTTGTTTCCGCGTAATCTCTAGAGTGTTGTGGCTTTACAATGGAATGCACTTCCAATAATATTTACCATGTCTGCTACTGCTCTATTATATTTAGTTTTAAACTTTCCAATTGATTCATTCCTCTATTCTCTGATAATTCGGAACCTGTTGTATAACCAATAAAATTTAACCCAAGCAAAATACCGAAGTATAAATCTGAAAATGAAATCATGTTATTCCTGTTTTTACTGTGTTGGATTTTTAGTTTGTTGTGACAGCTTTTGTCAGGATTTTTTGTTGGATTTATAAGACTTGGTTCTTTCAACCACAAAAATTTGTGTGGATAAAGTTCAAAATCTTTTTTCATCGCATGTTATTGCATTGTTGCAAGTTGAGACATAATTTGTCGTGCCATGAAAGCGTTGCTTTTGCAAGGTAAAGTTTCTTGTTGGTATAGTAAGGTCACAAAATTCTTACAGTTTTTGGTTACCTTAACTTTCTGTACATCACTTGTTGTTGTAAGACCTCACTTGTCACTGTTACAACTTTGACTGTTTAACCGAACAAATGTCAGTGGCATGATAGTTATGTCCACAAGGGGGCATCAGAAAACCGAGGATTAACTCCATTTGTGCTTGACTGCACATGTGGTGTCATGTTTCCGACATTCATGATTTGGTCTCATTTTTGGTCGGCAATTTTTTTTTATCTTTTCAGATTGTCAAATGTTAGAATATTGATTTAAACTGACTTTATAATAAAATTTTTTCTTGTACATTTCTCTTTAAAAGGAAACCACCTTGGACATTCAATAAAAAAGTTTTTGTTTTTTTCGCTGTCTGACTCAGCAATTTTGTTTTTGCATTCAAGCCTGCTAGTATGAGTCAGCAAGTCTGTATGCCACAACTTTTTTTCTTGTCAATCGGGACAAATAACAAACTACACAAAGTTATGGATGAAGCGTTTGGAAACATTTGCCCATCTGGTTTTGCCAATTTACAAACTGCCACTTTTGGTGACATCAAGTCTGCAATCAATTGTTTTTTACAAAACCCACAGGAAAGTATGGTAATAACAAGATCAAACATTGCTTTGCAGGTGAAGGCGATTATGGGAACATTCATCGCAAACGTGAGAACGTCAGCAGGTCAAAACCAGACTCGAATAACATCCGATCATGGAAGAACGTGGCAGTTTCTGATGCCACCTAAACTTGATTCCCGCAAACATGTTTACGAAACATGTGTAAGTGATACCTTTATATACTGGTTGCTCATTTGAAACTAGGTTTCACAATTTGCAACCATGATACTATTTAATGAAGACACTTACATTTATATTAGAAAATGACTTGGTGGACATGCATTGATAAAGCATGTAAGAACATAGGTATTTATGCTTTTTTATTCTTATTGCAGTCAAACTGTCATTTGAATCTTCACGTTGCGATGAGTCAGACCAAATCGGGGTATTACATGCCAGGAATGCTCAGTAAAGCCACTATACCTGGTCTCATCATCAGCCATGGTAAGAAATAATTCAGTTATTCTCTCACAATTTCTTGTGGGTAGCCGTCTTAAATCTCCCAAGCAAATCTCAAAGGCAGAGGAAAGCACAGATTAACTGTTTTAAACTATCATTCTCCCCCTATCGTTCTATCATTCAACTGTTGGCATGAATTTTTACCAACACAATACAATTTTCAGATGTTTACAAGAGGTTTTACTGCTTGTTAACTTGGTCGCTCAATATCTGGACACATTTATTGATCTGCAGCTTAAAGTTTTCCATCCATCTGTAACTTTTTACCCTTTTATATTCGAGCTTGTAAACGTTATGTTCATGTCAGTAAGAAAGCCCACTTACAATGACACACCTTAAAAGATTCCCATTAAAACCTGTGTACCAAACCACGCTGACTAGTTCTGTCTGCCACCAGGTTCGGTTGGCCGCACGTTGGTAGATGCACCTTCCCTAGTAAGCCTGTTTGTCAGCAATGATGCGGGCCGGTCATGGAGAGAAGTACGAGATAAACGACATTTGTTTGTTGCTGCCGACCACGGAGCGATGCTTGTTGCTGTGAAGATGATTTTCCTCAAACCAATCACCAGTTTGTTGTAAGTTGTTTAATTTGTTTTTGTTGGCCATGGCTTTGTGCAAATCTGGTTTACCACCGAACTTTGTGCACTCAACCATGGACACTTTGGTATAAATTGACCAAAACTGTCTACATTCTGGAGCTGGATCTTATGTCTGTTGGTCCCAGCAATGTTCAACTTTGCCGATCTCATATCACTGGGGGTTTTGTTCTGTCACTGTATACTGCCTTGTTCCAAATTAGTCTGACAAAAATCCAAGAAAATACAGAAATTATTAAACTGAATTCGACAAGAAAAAGAAATTGTTATGATTTTAGTTTTTTTGTGGTGATATAACCCAAAGTTTTTTGTACCATTAGTGATTGGAAATAATTTATTGTCATCACTTGTGTGGAACCACACATGTGCGTTGCATTCTACAAACCAACTTTTACCTTGTATGCCACAGAAAGTTGCTTGTGTAATATGTCATTTGCTACTTTTGGTGTTATTGTGATTAATTATGGGTCCCCTTCCTGAAGGGGACACATATTGGTTTCACTCGGTTTGTTTCTTTTTTTTTTTTTTTTTTNCTTGTTTACATCTGTAGCCTGGGCATGTTTTTAGAAAAACGCAATATGTAGAACTTTGCATGTGTGGGGACCCATGCGTTTCTGCCAGCGGAAACAATCATGTCATAAATAGCGCAGGTAACTGAGACCCAATGTAATATAATGTGGGGAATATGTAATGTTTTAATATCTGGTAATAGTATATATAGAACGTCTATATATGGTAAGCCACCCTTCTAGTTTTTTTCTTGTTTCCCAGTTTCAGCAATGATGTTGGGCACACATGGACAGAACACGTATTCAGCCAGGAACCCATAAATGTTGATGGATTGTTGACAGAACCTGGCGAATATACTCATAAATTCACGTAAGAATAATAAGATCTTTATTTTTTATTTGTAGAGACTTTTATGTTGGAGTTTATTGAAAGAGAAATTGATTTTTTTAAATTACACAAACCAAGGTTTAACATCTAATATATCTTTCCCTTTTTTCGTCAAAATTTGTTTTTTTGGCAATAACTGGTTGTTCCTTGAATCTTCACACTTGATATACAAGTTTGAATGTTAACCTAGGGTTCCAACACAGAATGTTCATTTACTTTGTTGCTACAAAATAAATTTCTAAAAGAGGTGAAAAACTACTTGAAATGACGTGAAAAAATAGACAAACATTGTTAGCAGCATTCAAATCCAGCTGTGCCAAACTTCTACAGAGGAACTATATACTTTGTGTTCATAGGTTGTTTGGCCATCGCAACTACAGAGATCACTGGAAATTGTTTGCTCTCGATGCTTCACCTCTTGTTCCGCGCAATTGTTCTTATCCACAGGATTTTGAAAATTTCACTTATACAGTAAGAATACATGTGAATCTGAACAACGTTCTCCAGATAATTCACTTCGTTCTTCTTGAATCAAAAATTGTTTTAACCCTAACTTAAACCAAACAATTTTTTGAAGTCAAAATCTTTGCATACACTCACTTTCTATTTGAATTGGATACTGACGATGCCTACATTTTGTGGCAATTAAACTTCTCTTTTAGTAAGAACTAAGGGTTGCACAAAGGTAAAGTTGTTTGTTCACATGCGGACTTCCTCAAAATGATAATTTTTTCGGTATACTAGCATGTTTTCAACATAAAACATGAATTTTTTTCAGTTTAAGACTTGACTTGATGGGTAGGATATATACAACAAAATATGTCTGTGGTAGAAAAAAGTTGGCAGTTTAGCTTGGTCGCTTTGCAAGAATTTTGCAACCACACGAGCAGGTTATCTGTTTAATTTCCAGACCGACTTGGACCAAGTCTCGTCAAACCCCATACAAGTTCAGTGTCATCTGGGGATGCGCCAAAAGTTTGAACGAGTAAAAACTTCAAATTGTTTAGTCGGTCAGGCATACAAAAGACCATCGACGAAAATTCCTTGTGACTGCGAGCATCGAGACTATGAATGGTAAGTCCCGATTACCAGCAATAATGTTTCACAACATCATTTTTTGGTGCTAAAAATGACAAAAGGACCAACCGATACAACTGACCATTTATTTTCTTTGTTTTTCTGTGAGTCTGTTTTTACCAAAATGGTTTTATAAACTAATTGACAATCAGATTTTGGATTTTGAAGATTCCTTTCTGTAGAAAAATTAAAAAAAAATTTGTTTAAATGTTTGACCAAAAAAAACATAATGTCATTGTTTTGACTCCATCGTTCTTATTTGTTATTGTCTGGTCGAGTCATAATGACACCAGTTTACCGATTCTCTTCAAAGAGATATATGACAACATTTTTTTTGTCATTGTACGCTGGCACCCACAATGAGAACAACTGTTTAAAGCAAAACATCTTGTTGTGTCGCAGTGGCTTCGGATATTACAAGACTTCGACAGGGCAGTGTGAGAAAAATAACCCTGTGATTGACAACATCGGTGCCGCGATTGACGATGGAGACGGGGATGTTGATTATGACACTTGGGAGTACTCGTACCGCCCCAGTAAAGATTGTGTGAACGGATATAAACAAGTATTTTCAGGGTATGTTGTTATACAAGTTGAAGTTGCAGAATAACAGTTGTGTTGAACCATGGTGTGTAATTACAGAAACATAACTAATGGCTGTGTGCAGCTGCATTAAATATTAGGAAGCCACAAAGTTTGTCACTTCAGATTTCGAAAATAAGTAAAAATATAAAAGTAATCAGCATTATCACTTAAATCTTGTCATAAACCGTGTATTACTGATCTTAACTTGGTAAAAACCAACATGTGGGTGATGACAGGGTTAGCAGGTTGGTAATTAACTGAACCTGTTCGCTGAAAAAATATGTCTATTGAAGTAGTTCTTCACTTTGTATTAACTTCCCTCATGTTGAAAACAACAGGGTGGATAATCCGAACTAGTTAGTGGAAAATAACACTGTTTTATATTTAGAATGGCAGAATGAGCAAAATAAATAGATTTTGGTAAATTGTGTGAAATGGAAATCCAAGGCAAGCATACAGTTTTGTTTTTCATAATAATTTTTGACTCATAATTATTTTAGCTACCGCAAAATCCCTGGTGATCAATGTGTCAAGGAATTAGAAGAAATCTACTACAAAAACATAACATGCTCGCCCACATCGCCCCCCCAAACCACTGTTACCACAAAAACGCCATCTACTGTCAAGCTCACTCTTCTAAATACAACGAGCGAAGCACAAATCGGACAGGAATTACATTTCTCTGTGCTTGTGAGTTTTAATCTTGCACTTGTTAAGTTGTTCAGGCAGTGATGAATATTTTTTTTACATACTGTGCACTATTTAATAATTATGGGTCCCCTTCCTGAAAGGGGGCACATATTGTTTTCACTCTGTTTTTTTTCTTTTTTCTGCCCTGCAGATTGTCCATGCACTTTTGGCATGAAATGTTTGATAGATTTGGATGAAACTTTTACAGCTGGTAGATATGGTCATGGCGATGTGTCATCCATTTAGCCCCGTTGGTTACCCCGCTAGCCCCCAAAAGGGTGCCCCCCCCCCCCCCCCCCCCCCCCCCCCCCCCCCCCTGAAATGTTTGGCGGATTTGGATGAAACTGTTACTGTTAGTAGATATGGTCATGGAGTTGTGTCATTAGTTTTGTTTGACCCCATATCCCAACGGTTACCCCACTAGCCCCCTAAAATGGGGCAAATAGTTAAACAATTTCTGAATTAGATGAAATTTGGACAGTTTGTATAACATGTCATTGTGGTGCAATAATTAATGTTTTTACCCCATATCCCAGCAGTTACCCCACTGACCCCCTAAAATGTGTAATATTATAAAACAATGTCCAAACTTGATGTAACTTGGACAGTTTGTAGAACATGTCATTGTGGTGCACTGATTGCTTTGTTTATATCTATAGCCTGGACATGTTTACTGAAAAACGCAATATGTAGAACTTTGCATTTGCACCCATATGTTTCTGCCAGCAGAAACAATTATGTCATAAATAGTGCAGGTAACTATAAGACCCAATGTAATATTATGTGGGGAATATATCCTCTTTTAATATCGGGTAATAGTGTAAATAGAATGTCTATGTATGGTAAGCCACCCTTCTAGTTTATTTTATATTTCATTTCACTACTTGTTCAATTATTTTGTGAAACTAATTGCAATGTTGTAACCGAGTTACAAAGTTAAATCTGTAATTTTGTAAAAATTTGAATTTTTGTCGTCAACTATGTGATCTTAAAATGACGAAACATTTGTAAAACAGACTTTTTTTAATTCACAGGGAAGTGCATTTGACTTGACTGTCATAAGGACAGTTGAACCAGGGAAAGCAGTTGAACCAAAACTGAACAAAACTGTCGGCGCCATCGCCCCCAACAAACCTGGTGATTATGAAATTCGTGCGGTGAACAAAAACGACCATTCCATCTCCGACACTCTGATTGTTTCGTTTTGGTGTAAGTATTTGTTGTGACGTGACTTTCTGTTTGGGTCTTTTTTTTCCACTGGTCTCAATTTGCATGTTTACATTCTAACCCAGTAATTCCCTTTGGAATAAGAAACATTTATTAATATGCCAGATCGACTTTGTGCAAATTGTGATAAAAATCAATAAAGCTTAGCAGAATAAAGATCTTGTCTAAAATAGAATTTACCATTGTTGTAAATCGATTGTATTCAGGATTGTAACGTCTGCTGTTTTTTAAATTTTGTTTGACAGATGTCATAATAAAAACCGTTCTGGTTTTAGAAACTTTTTTCTCTAATGTGCAACTTACATGTCAGAAAACATAAACGTCTTGCAGTTGCAGTAAAACTTTTTTAAATTTTTTTATTGTTTAATTTTATTGAATATAATTTATTCAAATTTTTATGTTTATTTTGTCCAGATCCAATAGAGGAAGTTCATATCTACCACCCTCCAGTGGTGGAAGTTAACATTTCCTACAATGTAATTGCCGCAGTTACAACCAAGTTCGGGCTTGTCGGAACGGAATCTCTGCTGGGACCGGTTTATTATTACTGGGGAAAAGATGATCAGGTGATTCACCTTAAAATTTCTGCAAAGTTTGGTTTGAAACTGAGCATAGCAGACATCCATGCAATATATTTACATGCCTACTGCACTATACCCTATCCCAATGTTGTTTAATGAAATATTTTTGCATTTAATTTGTGGTAACTTTGTTTTGTGGCAAATTTGTTGAGGTAACATTGAATTTTTACAATGGTTGCTTTTGCGTCAACTCCTGTTACTTCAATTCTAGATTCCGCAATATCCTTACGGAAAGTCTGCTCGTTTCCGCCACCTTGTGGTTAAAGATCACACTCTTTTTGTCACCGCGAACAACAAAGTCAGCAGGTCCACGAGTCACACCAAAGTGCGAGTTAAAGGTGAAACAAAAAGTTATTCACTGAAGTTTATTATTTTCTGTTTCTTGCTTCTTTGCCTTACAATTTGGGTTGTTGGTTTTTGTGTTTATTTGCTTGTCATAATTTAACAAAACTTACTAAAGGTCAGAATTTTTATCAAACTAGAAATTTTTGTGTTAAATTTGTCATTAGTTTGTCGTAAAACCCAAACTTACTTTAACCTACTTTATTCCAACAAAAACATACAAATTAACTGCAACACTTTTGTGGCAACTTTGTCAACAAATTGCAAAAATTTGTTACATGGAAAAAATCTGTCATCATCATTTTGCTGATACACTTGTGCCTACAATAAATGCTTTCCAAAACATGAAGTAATTTGTTGTTTTTCCGACTTGTATAGATTACTTGGAAACTTTGGTCCTCCCATTTAAGTGCTCCCCTCCACTCAACTCAACAATGTTGACTCATAGCTGGCTCAAGGAATTGAGTGAGATTGTCACAACCAAAATACAACAGGTTTGTAAATTCTTGTAAATGTGTTTTTATTGCAACATTAAATGGATGTTTATTATAGGTGGCAAAACCTTGGTAAAATATTTTGTTGCTTCAAAGTAGAAATACTATTGCTGAAAATTTTTTCGGTTCGTGCCTTATGTTTCTTATTTTTGTTGTTGCAGAATTATTATGTTTTTTATTTCATGCAATGATTGTTGCAAATTTTTTGTAAAGTTCACCTTCCACAATTTCCTTCCTTTCGCAACAAGATACCAGAATTTTTGTTGTAAATATTGTTTGCATTCAGTTACCAGAGATTCTGACTCTGATGAAGGGAGAGGGCGTGGTGCTTGGAGTAAACTTCCATGTTTTCGTTGAACCTCGCCTGCCCTTAAACGCGACGATTTATTTTTCACCTGAAACCAAAAACAATCCACCACGTGACCATCTGTTGAAGGTCAGTGAAAAAATCTAGAGTTTCTTCAACTAAAACTCAGTGATTCAGACCGATATCTTGTGGCTTTGTATGGATTTCAGGTTGCTGGAATTATAAACAGTACAAATTTAATCATCGCTGGTTGATTTAAATGTTTCTTTTTAAAAAGTAGAGTTTGTACAAAAATACAAAAAAAACATTTTAAAACTAACAAGTTTAAATTACAAAAATGTTTTTTTTCAGGCTGCTGAGATTGTTCGGCAGTTAATCGTCACCAAATCTTTAACCATTAATCTTGGTTCTGGCGTCACAATGATAGTGGTTGACCCTTACATCGTGAATGGTAAGTATTACGTCACAATTGGTATTGTTCGACTCCCGATTTAAGCAGGTTTCCAATTTAACCTAGTTTTAAACTGTGTTGCGGTTGACTGCACAAAGCTCGTTTTAGAACCCGCTTAATGTGTGCAAAGTAGTAAACGTACGCACAGTACGCCAGGCATGCAAGAGGCGTTCTACCGAATCATAGTCGGCCTTCCAAGCATTTCTATTCAGCAAGGCGTTGGTTGTAAAATGTAGCCTGCGGTGGGATTCGAACCCGTGACAGGAGCATGTCAACGTTAGGGTTCGGGGTAGCAACTGAGCTACACAGTGAGCCTGTCGGAAATCACAGTCACTGCTGCACACGTCAACTTATGATAGGATCGCCATACTGGCACTGGAGTCAAACATGAGTTTCGTAAAAAATATTTGTCCAGGCGAGGGCAGAGTGGAAGAGGTGACGTCATCGTCGGGAACCAGCGCAGGAATTATCGCGGTCATCCTGTCAATCATCCTGCTCGCTTTGATTCTCTATGTGGGGCGGAAATATATCAGGTTAGTTTTTTATTAAAATGGTGAGCATGATGGCGCGTGCTTATTAGTACCCGCTAGATGGCGCACAGCTACTGTAACTTTTCAAGGAGTTTTCCTCAACTATCTCCGTATCTGCTAGTTTTTCTTCGCTACATCTGGGTGTAAGACAGATGATCTCAACCCTCCATTACCGTGACACTGAGAAGAATCTGATATATTTCAATTTTCCCCTTAAAAAAAAATTACAAAAGATGTTGAGCGAAACGAACTCACGCAAAACGCTCTGCTTGGCAAAATTTAAAATATTTTAGCGCACCGAAGCCAAAAAACGATAATCACCCCCCCAAAAAAATGTAAAATCACCCATTGATGATTTCTCTCCAGCGAAATCAGCTGACTAATCGCAGCTTACTGATGTGTCACGTGACGTTTGTGTTTCAGCCAATCACGTTTAAGCACTTACTTCGTTAGAGCGAACCCGCGAAACTTTTCCTTCACTCCCATCGTGCGGCAGAGGAACCAAGACCGGGAAGAACTGATAGATGACGATCTCGACAACGTTGACTCGATGGGTGGGAAATCTTGTCTATAGAATAACTTGCAAAAATTTCTAAAAGCATAAATACAGCTCGAAAACACTTAAAAATGTATATATGACCTCAACAAATATAAAAAACCCTGAATTGATTGTAAAAAAGTAAAATCAATTTCTATTAATCTAACACAGGAAAATCGGGTGAACTTTGGTTCCTGTCTGACTTTTATAAAAAAATATACTGGCCCCAATAATTCCTAAAAGTGACGTGATTTATTTGTCAAACGTTTCTGCAATAATTCTTACCATCATCAGTAATTTGACTTTTGATTAGCAAGTCGCTCTTAAGAACTTGCTGGGCCGGCACAGTTTTTATATAAGTGTTTCAATCTGACTTATGACATAAATTTATCCTACAGTCACAGACCAGGGAGGGAAGCTGCAGTTTCATGGATAAAATCGTGGAAGGAATAACCGCTCAGCGCCCCCAGCGGAAGACGCGTCATCACTTGTTACCTCATAATGACATTTTTCCCACAGCTCGTTCTGTACATAAAAACAATATACTCGTGCCAATGACGTCACAAAGCCTGTATTTATTGGTGCCAAGCGACATGATGATGACATCACAACCAGTGATTATCGACTATGTCGTCACAACAACCAGGAACAGAAGAAGAAAAATAATAAAAAAATGAAATTTTACGTTTAGTTTTTAGTTTTAAATTTGATCTGAACCAAGTGAACGAACTGAAGCAAGTGAACGAAATTAGTGAACGAAGGATGAAAATTTATTTCACTCTCCTGGCACGAATCCAGTTTGCACGAAAATCATCCGGTTTTGACATCGAGNTAAATGTGTTTTTATTGCAACATTAAATGGATGTTTATTATAGGTGGCAAAACCTTGGTAAAATATTTTGTTGCTTCAAAGTAGAAATACTATTGCTGAAAATTTTTTCGGTTCGTGCCTTATGTTTCTTATTTTTGTTGTTGCAGAATTATTATGTTTTTTATTTCATGCAATGATTGTTGCAAATTTTTTGTAAAGTTCACCTTCCACAATTTCCTTCCTTTCGCAACAAGATACCAGAATTTTTGTTGTAAATATTGTTTGCATTCAGTTACCAGAGATTCTGACTCTGATGAAGGGAGAGGGCGTGGTGCTTGGAGTAAACTTCCATGTTTTCGTTGAACCTCGCCTGCCCTTAAACGCGACGATTTATTTTTCACCTGAAACCAAAAACAATCCACCACGTGACCATCTGTTGAAGGTCAGTGAAAAAATCTAGAGTTTCTTCAACTAAAACTCAGTGATTCAGACCGATATCTTGTGGCTTTGTATGGATTTCAGGTTGCTGGAATTATAAACAGTACAAATTTAATCATCGCTGGTTGATTTAAATGTTTCTTTTTAAAAAGTAGAGTTTGTACAAAAATACAAAAAAAACATTTTAAAACTAACAAGTTTAAATTACAAAAATGTTTTTTTTCAGGCTGCTGAGATTGTTCGGCAGTTAATCGTCACCAAATCTTTAACCATTAATCTTGGTTCTGGCGTCACAATGATAGTGGTTGACCCTTACATCGTGAATGGTAAGTATTACGTCACAATTGGTATTGTTCGACTCCCGATTTAAGCAGGTTTCCAATTTAACCTAGTTTTAAACTGTGTTGCGGTTGACTGCACAAAGCTCGTTTTAGAACCCGCTTAATGTGTGCAAAGTAGTAAACGTACGCAC
>QXVZ01033675.1:0-17276 GCA_008931825.1 Phallusia fumigata
TCAAGACACAGTTTTAAACAGTTTTGAAATGATATGGCACTACATTTAACATCATCACATAATTGAATTAGCTATTACAAAAATACTGCAATTTTTCACACCATAATATATTTACTGGAGAATAAGGTTATAAAAAGGTTGTTTTTAAATAATTTTCTAAATAATAAATGCTTTCAAATGATCGTAAATTTAATCCAATAATTTGGTACCATGAATTGACATCAGTTACTTGAATAAAAAAGGTTTTCGCAACTTTTCTATCAATTTCCTTTTTACACAAACAGCAAAGTCTATGTAACATCCTGGCCAAACAGGTTTATGTTAATTGTTGGACTTACATTGAGTCATTTAGACAAACACTGGGGCCGATGACATTGGCAGCTCCTGTGAGGATTTTGAAGCTCACTTCCTTTTTAGTGCAGCCCATGGAAACAGCGCAAGGGTTTTTCTGCATTTTCTTTACCACCACTGCAATAACAAAAACAAACACAATATTGACATGGCATGTGTCAAATGGAACAGTTAACAGCAGCATGAATATTAAAACGTGACAGTTTTAATGACAATAAAATTTGAACGACTTTTTCTTCATTAAAAGGGAGGACCAAGCCGGCGTTAGACAAAATAATAAGTACCAGAAAAAGGGAAAACAATTTAACCAATAATTTAGCTAAAACCTAGATATTACAGTGTTACAACATGGTGCAATGTTCAATTGCTATTGCAAAAAAATGGCTTGCCTAAACAGGGGTAAAACGTGGAAAAAACTGATCATAGGTTTAGTGCTTTTACTTTAAACACTGGGGGTAAAGAATTCATCCTACCGGGATTTTCCAGTTGTTTTTTGTCCCACTCTTCTTCAGCTTTCTTGATTGATTCCTTGTCCATTAACTTGTCTGGATCCTCGACCTCTACTTTTATTTGTTCCCTGTTACTTACTTCCACAGCAGCTGCCGAAAAGAAGTAAACAATGGAAACAATATTGTTATTAGTTACATTAGGGCACAGTTCACCAAGACAATGTAGACGTCAGTTTTCTATTAGGTTTTCATACCATTACAAAATTTGATTACAAAACCTCAAAACAAGTAAAAAAGCAGTAATCTTGTTATTTAAATATCAGTAAGGTTGTTCAAATACATTAAAAGCCATTGTTTGTTAAAGTTGAAGATGCCTCTTGTGATTAAACCAGGCGTGCACAACCTTACATAAAAGGTATGTATTGACGGCCTTGCATTGTCAAAAATTATTGGCCATCGTAACTGGAACAACAAGAACAAGAAAGTCAAAAGCTCGACATTTCATTCCACCCTTGTTTTATGAGGCACAAGAGGAATAATATTATCTGAATCCCATTATATTGTAATTTGTAATTCATTAAATAACGGACTCACTGAAGACTGTTAGTAAAATAAAGTCCCCAATATGGTTGGGAGTAGTGAAAAGATTGTGCACCCCTAAATTAGGCATAGACATGTGTTAGGACTTGTCCTGTTATAGGTAACCATTAACAAATGGGGACATTTTTCTATTTGTTTAATCTGTACCATATTGAAAATAAAACAGAGAATGTAAACATGTCGACCAACCTGGTGCATCCTTTATTTCTTCCACCTGGGGTTCAGTTTGCAGTCGATCATAGAGTTGTGCATAAAGATGAACTGTGTACCATGCCAATAGCATGATTGTTCCCACAAGAAGAATTCGAAATACACCTGAAATGAAAAATAGGTGAATCAAACCAAAAGTCACAAGATACTTTGCACTGTATCTACTAATACAATTTGAAACTTCCAGGTGACTTTCTTTACTAGATATTGCTGATTATAAAGATTCATATTTTGGTGGGCAGTAGGATAGCTGATGTCTCAACTGGGGTCAAAAGTTACTGTGCACAATTGAAAACCCTCATTTATAATGTGTGTAAAGCTAAATATTTTTTCTTGACCTAAATGATCTAACAAACTGCTGTTGGTCAGAAAAAAACAGAGTAAAAACAATACGTGACCTCAAAATATGCGGAATTATGACATATGTGATCAAAAAGAAAATAAAATGTTTTGACTAATATGGTCATTGCAAATCTTAGCACACAATTCAAAATAGTGTTATTAAATGCACAAAATCTGTGCATAAACCTAAAGAGTCAACATATGGTTGAAAAACCCAAGAGAAACAATACAAATGTTAAATAAATGTCAATGGCCTGAGAGTAGATTTAGTCTTTACATGAAATATATGATATTACTTTAAGTTTTGTTTTAGCAAACACTATTTTATCTTTATGCAACATATTTTTAGCTCGAATGATCACCATATTTGTTTAATTGTGGCTTTCAGTCCGTTGGTGTACATAATTCAACTAAATCTTAAGCTCGTTGGCACCATAACATTTAATCATATTATGTGGACTAATTATAAGCACTTAATAACTGGTAGAAAACAAACAGAATATATTCAGTCAAAATAAAAAACAAATGTTGCACATTTCTACACAAAGTAGTCAACAAGAGGTTTATTAGCAATTGCTTACCAGTGNAACTTATTTGCAAGCAAAATTCAGCCAACATGTTTAAGAAACATGGCCACAACAACTGGACAAAACCTTACACACCTCAGCAACATTTTGCAAAGATCTTGCAAACTTAAGCTGGTTTACACCCTGGTGAACGGGCTTGCCATAAGTTGCTCCCTTGGGAACAGGGCGCTTGCGTCCTCCACGACGTACTCTTACTCTGTAAATCACATAACCTACACAAAAGTGTTAATACTGTTACTCTGCACAACATTTTGTAACCCAAAAATTTTACAACAACAAAAATCCAACACTAGATTTTTATTTAGGGAAAGATGATTCTACTCCACAATTAAGTTTAGATTGTAATTTAGTAGGGTCTGTGATTAGCCTTTTTGTTTTAGTCAAAAAGTGATAAAAATTGACTTGGTGCACAAGTACTACAGAATTGATCTTTTTCAAATTGGTTTGGATGGTGATGACCTTAAGTCAGTGACTATATTTGGGACTAGAACAGTTTTTTTGCCAGTGCTAGACTAAATGCTTACTGTTTTTTTTAAGTGGACTTACGCTTAATCACAAAAAACTATTTGATCAAACCAAGTGTTTTGCCATGTTAAAAAAGTTACCAAACAAAAGACGGATTTACAAGTGTAATCACCAACTGACAGAGTGGTTTATTTTTATGGTAGTACCTTTGCAGTAAACACCAAACGATACGTACAAAGGCACAGAAAAATTGTTTGAACCGCCCTTCTTGAGTTAAAGTGGACAGAGTAATGGTTGCAATATATGCCTAGTTTCAACCGACATGGGACTGTTTTCTAAAAGTATGTTCTGGGATTGTACCTTGCTTGGCTTTGTAACCCAGGCGCCTAGCTTTGTCTGGGCGGGTTGGCCTTGGGGCGCGGTGAACAGCAGATAACTGGCGGAAATACCAGCATCTTACACGAAGCAAGTAACGTATTACATCTGATTGCTTCTTGCGCCACACCTCACTCATGTACTTGTACGCTCCCATCCTGAAATTTACCACAAGCAGTTACAATACCTTTCTAACTGTAACATGTCCTTTACTTTCCAACCACCCAACACGTTTACCACGTGCAGTTGCGACTTCACAATGTTTTGCATGTACAAGAAATAGCTTTTACTTAAATTGTGATCGGTGAAACTACATTTTTACAGCAAAGAATCCAAGATTTAGTCTGATTTTTGACCATTACCTGATTATACAGAATGACGAGCCCTACAGCGAAAAAGAGAAACACACTTGCAACGAGTTTTGGAAGTAAGATTTTGTTCCACTGGAGGCGCTAAATTTCTTCACTTTTATACTTGGGTGGGAATGCACAATATACAGATATTGCCTGTTTTAAACTATTAAACTAGCTGTGAGCAAACCAAATTAAAATTGTGTTGTCTAAAGTCAACAATATATTACAATGATTAAGCAAATTAGCATTGTTTTAAGCCATCTTGAGGCTTGGCACTTGATATTCGAATTATGAGGATCCAAATTGTTTGTGCATTCTTTGGTCAATTCGATCATGTAGAATGTTTGTAGAAATTAAGTTAGCAATCATACAAACGTTAACAGGCATTTTAAGATGTAGATATTCTAATACAGTCGAATTCTTCTTTTGAGACAGAATGAGAGCCCCCAAACTCGCGTACTAACAACTAGGCCAGTGGATCCCAACTTTTTCGGTGTTCTGGACACTATTGACGATTTGGATCAAAGCTCTAGACTCTTCCAATGATCGTTCATTTTAGCCAGATCTTCTCATACCCTGTATCCTGGTTTCTCGAGTTGCACTCCATTAGCCGTNCATACAAACGTTAACAGGCATTTTAAGATGTAGATATTCTAATACAGTCGAATTCTTCTTTTGAGACAGAATGAGAGCCCCCAAACTCGCGTACTAACAACTAGGCCAGTGGATCCCAACTTTTTCGGTGTTCTGGACACTATTGACGATTTGGATCAAAGCTCTAGACTCTTCCAATGATCGTTCATTTTAGCCAGATCTTCTCATACCCTGTATCCTGGTTTCTCGAGTTGCACTCCATTAGCCGTGTATCGTTGTGTATTTTTTATTTTAGTGCTTTTTATATATTTAATGTTCAGCGGTTTCATCAAACGCTTGCGACACTTTATCACTTCTTTTAAGTTAGCCGATTGTCCAGTTTCTAAAAACATCACGCCCAACACGTCGCCATCATAAAACCTTTTCCCTTCTTTTAATTGTTTCCTTTGCTTCGGGGCTACACAACCTCGCCCCGGGATAAATAACACGTCAGTCCCTTACTATAAATATTCATGTTAAATCCCTTAAATAAAACCACACAGAGAGAGAGAGAGAATACAAGAGACAAGTTAAGTTAAAATGTGAGATCACTTAGACATACAATAAAGAATAATAATTGAATTTTTTCTGAAAACATTTTAAAAAAAACTTCATGACACTTCCATAAGTAAAGTAAATTGAATTTGTATTTATAACATAATGCCTGTGAAAATTAAAACCATAATATTACTGTTGTTACTTTACTGGTTGCTGCCTGAAGTTGTAACATGGTAACAAACACTTTATCATGACTGTTAAATGCCACACCTTCACACCAACTTTTGCCACTGTAGGAGTCACAACCTAAATATTAAATTTTGTCAGATTTTTAAATGGGTAACACGTAACAGTAAAGAAACACCTATTATTCCCAGAATGACGTATAAATGAAACCGACGGAACAGACAGATTTACGGAGTGGACGGAACGTAGGAATTAGATCATTACTAATTTACGGAATTGACAGCTTGCAGTCCACCACGCACAACAAGCAGCAAAGAACACTCTTTGCAAGCAATCACCTTCGCTGTTCATTTGTGTTGTTGCGTACTTTGCAAATCTAACACTGAATTTGTTGCACTCGAGCTGTAAGTTGGATTCAGAAACCGTTGTATACTTTTAATTTAGTTCTGGCGTACTAAAATATAACGTCACACGTCACGTCATATTTTATCACATCATAGAAGTTATCTATGATCACATACGTGACATATTTATCACATGGAGCTTGTAGAGTTTACCAAAAAAAATTGTTTTTGAAAACACTGCTTTGGGCATGACAATAATTAATAGAAATCCTAAATGTTTTCTGCTTTCTCATGCGTGACAATTGTGACTCACGTCGAATCACTGAAGCGGAACAGATTTTATGGGAAAGTGTTTGTAAAAATGGGTTTTCAGTTTATGTTTATATACTCTCACTTTAAAACACTTGTCAATGGCGAGTTACCTAATAAAAATAAGCATACAACCTGCAAGTACAAATGTGAATTATATTATTTGGTACTGGGATCTGCTCTCAAGCTTTCATGCAGGCCAACGATAACCGCATAATGAAATATGAAGTACAAATCATACCATAACTTGAAAAGCTGCTTCCGCCAGGCGCCAAGTAAAGTGCTTACATTTTTTGAGTTAGTTTACTGAAGTTACTAAATCTTGTCCAATTTTGTCGCTTTGCGGCCGGCAGGTTGTACTCGGTCAGATATATATCCATGTAATTCTGCACCATGTAAGGTGAAAACTGCTGCAGTTGCATTTGATGTAGATTCCCATAGTGAAAACTCGGAAAGGTGCTTGAGAATGTGATTAAGGTTATAACATGTCAAAAAATACAATACAGTCAGAAAAATGTCTGGTTATTAAGACTTTGGGATGAGCTCACCTCACTTAGACAGTAAACATTGAAAGTCGCAAGCTTGAAAGAATGTGATACATGTTTTGGATAAACATAGTGCAGAAAACTTGATGCACAACCCATCTTTGCCTACAGGGAAAGATATTTTACAGTAAAATACAAACTTTTTAGGTGTAATGTATTGTGCAGAAGTTTGAAATGCTTTTTATTGCATTACAAATCACATACCCAATTTGAAAAAGCAACAACAGCAACCCCTAATGTTGACGTAGTATGTGATAGGATGCCATCATTCTGCACAATTTATTATAACTAGTGGTCGGTATTGTAACTTTTTAACTAAGCTCACAGTACTTTTTTTTCTTGTTGTAAAATGAATGTAAATTTTTTAAATCTGCTTTGGTTGTTTCAATGTTTTGTGTTTTTTCTTTTTTATGAGGGTAGGTTGTGATAAAATAGATTTTTTGTCAAATACAGATGGGTGATTCTGGGCACAGCCANTTTTAGGTGTAATGTATTGTGCAGAAGTTTGAAATGCTTTTTATTGCATTACAAATCACATACCCAATTTGAAAAAGCAACAACAGCAACCCCTAATGTTGACGTAGTATGTGATAGGATGCCATCATTCTGCACAATTTATTATAACTAGTGGTCGGTATTGTAACTTTTTAACTAAGCTCACAGTACTTTTTTTTCTTGTTGTAAAATGAATGTAAATTTGTTAAATCTGCTTTTGTTGTTTCAATATTTTGTGTTTTTTCTTTTTTATGAGGGTAGGTTGTGATAAAATAGATTTTTTGTCAAATACAGATGGGTGATTCTGGGCACAGCCAAGCTGGTTATGCTGCAAATAAAAAGAAAAAGCGATTTCCCTACCCTGGACATGAACAGGAGTCGCAAAGATACAAATTTGCATACGGGATTCCACGTACAGACCAGACAAGAAGACTGTCGATGAAAGATTCTGATGAAATCGACAAACCCCCGGGCAGCTTGTCCCAACCTAACAATAAACCACCTGTGATTTTGACTAAACCCTCAGAAAAGACAGGTAACTCCGCTGCTTCAACACCAGAGGGTGAAGGGAGCACAGGGTGGCAGGAAATATCGGTAAGTCCATCATCTGCAATCGCACCAAAAGTGTCGATGACATTTAAGAAGTCGCCTCAACCAGGCTCAAGTGAGAAAAAAACTTCAAGTGGCCGAACGCTGTCAGAGACCCGCTCCAAACCAGGAATATCACCAAACTTGGTGAAACAGAGCCTTGCACAGGCAAACACGAATGCCACAATTTCTCCTTTAGCTCATGGTGAAAGTCCTGCTCCCAAGTCAAAAGAAGGGGCTGCCACTAAAGCAAGTGTGAAACTGCTGGACGCTGCGCTAAATTGGAGTGATGCAGGGATCGAATCACTACAGGAGCAGACAGACTTTTTAGTGATAGGTGTTATTGGGATGCAGGGCGTTGGAAAATCCACCATTCTTTCTTTGCTCACTGGAAACCAGTTAAGTGACCCATCAAAATCATTTACATTTCGGCCACAGTCTGTTGAAGTACAAGAAAGGGCTGGTCATATGACTTCAGGAATCGATATGGCAATTACACAGGAGCGTATAATTCTTTTGGATACACAACCGATATTAAGTCCATCCATGATTTTAGAGCAGCCCCAGCATTTCAAAGCAACTTCAGAGTACAGCAGTGGTTCAGTTACTGTAGAAACTCAGTCACTACAAATGACTGCTTTCCTACTAACTGTTTGTCATGTGGTTGTTGTTGTGCAAGATTGGTTTACCGACTCAAACATTTTCAAATTTCTTCAGGTTGCTGAAATGCTTAAACCTGTCACTCCACCACCTTCTCATGATAGCACCACGACTATAAAACAAAACCCTGCCGAACTTCAACCAGTGTTGGTTTTTGTGCACAACAAAACAGAGTCTAGCATGTTCAATATTCGCTCCATTGCCGCTATGAACGAGGTCATGTCGAGTTTCGTAAACTTTTCCAGTCTTTTTTGCAAGTCTCATTTCTCCTTATCGGAATCAAATCTCTACCCTGGCCTTTCGACACTAGTGGCGCCAGAGAATGAAGTGAATTCGTTTCTGTTGCCCGATATAAATGATAAAGATAATGAAGAAGAAAAATCGGATGTTACCAAAGTGTCATACGACCCGGCCGACCAACAATTTCTGTCGCTTCCCCCATATGTTGGGCGACCCAACACTGTTTTGCTCGAGAATTGTTTTCGTAAAATGATGTTGTCCATTCCTAGACATTCTATCACACATCAGGTGTTGACTGAAAAGAATTGGTTTCATTATGCTGCCAGGACATGGGATGCTATACGAAAATCGCAACTTGTTTCAGAGTACAATAGGTTGCTTGCTGGATGAAAATTTTCTCATGTGTGTGTAAAAGTTTTGCTTGTTGTTTTCATGTTCCCATGAAATTTTGCAGGATTTTTGCAAAAATTGATTGTTCATCATAAAAAGCACATTAGTGTTTATTCTGGTGGTAAAAATCTATTTCTCATAGGTTTTTAATTGTTTGTTTTCTTCCAATTCTATAGGTGCCTGAAGACAAAGGTTTTTGTTAGATTACTTCTGTTTTGTCACATCATCATGTCAAGATGACCAATGGTAGGTTTGTTTGGTTGCAAACAAAGTTATTACATTGTTTTAAAATTTGTTAGGCTTCTGTTGGTCATTTGAATTTGCAAGATCCCAATAGTTTTGCTGATTGTGGTGAGCAAAATTTGATTCCCCTTTCAGAAATTAAGGACCTTACTTCTTATTGAAAACATTTTTTCCCAAATAGCTTACTTTCTCGGTCTGCTTATAACTGTTGGTCGGTCCCACTAATCGGCCAAATCCAGTTAATAAACATGCCAACTTGTTTATTTATACACACATAAAATATGGAGACAGCAGTTACAAAAATGGAAAGTGTTAAACCACATCGCTTAATAAACCCATTGTACACAAACCAAAAACAGAAACTTGCATTGTGTTAATTAAACCCAGCAGCTAATCCGTATTTCGGGTAATCAACTCATAATCACTACAAGTTCTTAGAAAATCTCACCAGTATACCAAGCAAGCACTTGTAGCCAACCTTAAGTTGTTGCAACTGTAAATACTTAAAGTGCTTTGTGTTCGCACCGGATTAGATCAGCAAGCCTTTTATCTGAGTTCACTGTCCGTGTATTGTTTTTGGGTAAACCTCACGCACATGTACATTCACACAATGCCACACTCAGATATTTTATGGCCAGGATACACCCATGATTAATCTTGATTACAATCTTCCTGGCGTTATAAACTGACTTGACAATTCACTGCCTAAGTTACTCAGTCCTGCGTCGAACGGAGGCGGCAGTTGATATTAGCTTTTCCTGTCAAAACAGTCATGCTATTTGCTGTAGGCTCAGACCGCTGCAAATTGTTTAAAGGAAGCAGAGCCCATAAAATGAGTTTATATCATCTGGTGATATTTGATTTGACAAATATTTCCTTGGTAATTACCGAGTCATCACTTCTGTTCTATAAAAAGGTATTGAGGCGCTGGAAGTTGGCTATAATTTTTGTTTGTCTGGTCGTCATTTAACGGCATTTTATTGTGTTTGCAGTGTATTCGTTTGACGGCCTTCTGGTGTTCAGTCTTCTTGTCATTTGCACTTGCGCTTACTTGAGGCGAATTCCACGCTTGAAGCAGTGGATGTTCTCCGAGAAGAAAGGCTTTTTAGGCATATTCTATAAAGGTCAGTTTAATGTATCCTGCAAGCAGTTAGGTGTTAAAAACGAACAGTTTTTGTTTGAACAAGATAGAAGCCATTACTTGCGTGGAAAAGTTTTCTGTATTTCAAAAAAATGTTGTTTCTGATGATGACAACAGCAATATTTTAAACATAGAAAATACTTTACACCAAAGTACTGACTGTTATGTTTTATTGAGACTGTTTTAAACAGTTAAATGTGTAACTGTGTTTAAAGTCACTGTTAAAATCCTAATCTGCCACATAAACAACAATTCCATTTTTCTTACGAAGTGCAAATATTGTAAAAATATTACTATTTAGTTTTATTTTTTATGTTTTTTTTTTAAAACAATAGCTTATGCAAAGTTTTGTACAACTGATTTAACACTGTCAAAATGACGTGGAAGCAACATATTTACAGAAGTGCATGTTACGTTTTCAACAGCCGCTGTCATCGGAACAAGACTGCACATTCCTGTTGCTCTGGTCTGTGTTCTATCTGCCATTTACCTGCTACTCCTAAAATGACGTCCTCAAGCATCGTAAAGATGATTCTTACCCTCATCATCACTCTAATACTCTTGTTGTCAACCATCAAAGCAGATGTAAAATTTGACAGCAATGGATATGTCATGTATTGTCCATGCATGGGAAGGTTTGGAAATCAATTTGACCACTTTTTGGGCTCACTGAGTTTTGCCAAAAAGCTTAATCGCACTTTGGTTGTGCCACCGTTTATTACACATGACTATCGTTCTTCTAAGTATGGCAACGACTTTGTGCCGTATCGAGAGTGGTTCGACTTTGATCGCCTGAAAGAATATCATCGAGTAATAGAAATGGACGTTTTCATTAAAGACTACGCACCTACAATTTGGCCGACTCAAGATCGAATAGTTTATTGCCACCCAGCTGCGATGGAACGAAGTGACGATAAAACAACATGCCCTGCCAAAGATGGGAATCCGTTCGGGCCATTTTGGAACAATTTCAAAATCGACTTTGTGAAATCTATTGGTTACCCTACAACAATGAGCTATGCCTCTGCAGGTTACAAGTGGAATGAAGAATATCCTGCGTACAAACACTTGGTGATTGTCTTCATGGGTGCACCGGCATCCTATCCAATTCAAGAAGCAGATCGAAAACTACAAACTTACGTTACCTGGTCCAAGCAAGTTCAAGAATTCGCTGACAACTTTATCTCCAAAGAAGTGAAAAGGCCTTTTGTTGGAATCCACCTCCGTATTGGAATTGACTGGAAACGCGCTTGCCAACATGTGGGCGACAGTATCCTATATCCTTTTATGTCGTCCCCACAGTGTGTTGGTTATTCTCGTTCCACTTCCATCCCGTTTACCAAAGAAATGTGCTTTCCAAGTGTCGCCACAATTCAAGAACAAGTTCTAAAGTCTGTGAAACAGATTAATGCAAAAACCTTGTTTGTGGCAACTGATTCTGACAGCATGGAAAAAGTTTTCAGACCGATGTTCACCGAAGCCGGCCTGGATGTTAAGATTGTAAGAGTTGATCATGATTCTTTGGTGTCTGATCTGTCTATCCTCGTTGAAGCAGATGACTTTATTGGCAGCTGTGCTTCTTCTGTTTCTGCATTTGTAGTGAGAAAACGAGAAATTCATGACAGACCAAATAAGTTTTTCGGAATGACAGAATCCAACGCAGAGCATTCTGAATTGTAATCATTTGCAAACCACCTTTATTTATCTTTTTCATTTTGTTTGTGGCACATAGAAAGTGGTGCTAGAATTAGTTATAATTGTGTATTGTTATATTTGTGTGTGTTTTCATCCAAACTGTTTTATTTCCATAAGGGAATGTAAATGCATTGCATCATTTATTACATACATTTTAAGTTCACTGTCTTTTTGTTTGTAAGGGATGTTTGATCGTCACAGTGAAGAGGAGGGAAGTAAAAATATTCTGTTTCAACTAAGTAGTTAAAAAGTTAGTACTTTAATGCATATGCTTAACAGCTGATTATCTCGGAAAAGTTTTGAGACTGCATTTTAAACTGGTTGTTTCGGAAATAAACAGGAATAATCACCCACAAATGCAGGCAGCAAAGAAAGTCAAAAATTTGTTTAATGCACAGTGATAGGAAATGATTTAATAGTTAAGCAAAGAAAACAAACCAATTCATAAATTTACTAAATTTTCAATACAGGACCTTTTAAATGTTGAACAATTTTATCTTTGCTCAAAGTTTGTAAAGTGTACATGGCATAACAACCTAGTGAATATTTAGTAACATCTTTGTAGCCATTCTTGGAGAATCGAACGCCATTGTTTGGCAATATATCAAGTCCACGGTCTTTGCAATAAGATATGACATCCTTCTCTGTTTGAAGTAGCAGCCACTTTCGAAGATCCAAAGTGGTAAACGACCCAACCTTTGAACTGTGCGATACACAAAGCATTTTGACAATATCATTTCGGATCTCTGTCAAATTTGTGGTCAATAAACATAACGGGGCAATAATCCAGTTATGGCAGAGTAAGGTGGTCAACCTCATGTACTTGACATAGTTTTTATGCCTTAATGCCATACACATTGCGATACAAGTCTTAACAGGCTGCATATCACGTATACGCTGTGGCACTTTGATCAAAATCTCTATTAGTGTGGCAGGGAAGTCGTAAGACTGCAAAATAAAAACTGACAACATCTTTAGGCAGGATTTAAGCAGCATAGGATTGTCAAACTCAAATGACATGAGGCAGTAGGTGTCCATTAAAGTTTCAAGGCAGTTTCTGATGTGGTTTGTGTTGATGTACATGTCGATTGCCAGATCAGGGTGAGTGGTCTTCCAGTATGCTGCATAGCAGTAAAAGTTGATGCATTTTTCCAACAGGATGATATATTGTTGTGGCTGTGCATACTGGAGTTCTTGAATTACTGCATCTTGACGTACACATCTCAATCTGTATTACAAAAAAAACAAATATAAATGCAGAAGCAGGTATGTTTTGTGAATGGTGATTACAACATATCAGTAAAAAATAACCACTTGCGCATCTGTAACTTAAACTAAGATTAAACACAACAGAAATAAATAAAAAACTAATTTAACCTGTCAAAAATGAAGTCATAGATGGCAACAAATGAAAAGTTGGGATGAAACAGAATCTTTTCAAATAAATAGTCAGCAGTTTGCAGAAGAACTTGGATGGGGCGTAGATTGTCTGGATGACAAACCGTTTCTCCAGCAGCAGATCGATGGAACTCTTTCACACAGTAACATCCCACTTCCTTAAGTAAAAGCAAAAATACAAATGACAACTGCAGTTTGTCTAAACAACTTTTTATGGGAATATATTACAACATAATACCTACTTTTTCTACAGCGTGCAAAAGGTGATGTTTTTTTCTGAAATTAAATTCTTTTATTGGGCACATCAACTTGCATTTTCCAATAATAGGTTGATAGTCGCGACTGGGAATTCGAGATTGGTCATCATCTATGCTCATCTTTATCCAAAAACTCAATAGAACACCTTTCTGTTATTTTTTAAGCAAAAATATTATTATTTTTGGTATGATATCTGTGTGTATGGAGTATCTAAAAGGGGATTTTCCCATTGTCTACAAAACATCCTTCACTGCACAGTAGTTTGGTGCCATTTATGAATATAAAACACAACATTTTTGACATCTTTTAAAATATTTGATGAAAAATTATCTTGACAAGCAGTTCAAACAGTCTTTATAACTGTTTTTGTTGTATATTATTTAATAAATACTCTACACAACTTTCAACAACAGTTTTTTTGCTGTTGCGGATTATGAATTTTTATCAGTCCTGCTCACGCGTATTCCAAGAAGTCACAAACGTTTTTAAGTTTGTAAAGTTTTTTTTAACTTTGCATAATAATTTGCGAAGCGTAAACCTTTCATGTTTAAGGGCAGCCTCGGTGGCGAGTTTGAATTATCCTCGACTTCTGACGAAAGTGAAGACGAACCCGCTGTCCCGTCGATAAAAAACGATCTCGTCAAATCAGTGATAAACGTAAGTTGTTTTGCTGTAAGCTTGAAGCGAGTTATAAGTTGTTAAAAATTACTTCTCAATCGACAATGTGCAGCACCAGATCTGCTGTATGCTTAATATTGTCCGATTAGTGGGCTGACTTCTCATCATAAATTTTAAGCCAAATAAGTTTTAAATTGTGTATTGTAGAAAATAGAAGAAAAAAGTGACATCGGCACTGAAGAATCCCTCGAGCTTGAAGTCTCTTCAACGTCGTCCACTGTTCACGATTTACCCCAAAGAAAAACCAGCAAACACACTAAGAAATCAAGAAAAGGAAAAGTTATAAAGGAACCAATAGTTCCACCACAACATAGCTCACTGGTAACAGCTGAAACAAAGGTATTTAGCAGTTTTGTACTTTTAACTTTTACTTTTATCTTGTGATGAACTAAATTTTAATAGGCTAATACAAGCAGATAACAGCCGTTGTGTTACAGCAGTTAAAACACAAACCTATAAAACAACAGCCACTTTGCCAGACAAATTGTAATTTGTTTTGGTGGGAGGGGCTCAAATGTTCTCACTTGTTTCATTTGAGTTGAGTTTTTTTCGCTTGCTGAAAGAAAACATAGCGACACAATAGCACTAAATCATTTAACAACAGTGTTGTGTGTTTTTTTTTCAAAAAAAAAACTTACTTGCATTAACACTGTGGAGTTCTTGACTTCAAACACCAACAATGGAAAGGAACACTTTATTTTTGGTCCCAAATGTTTTAGGCTGGCTCAGATCAGTCACAAAACCTCCCTGTCCTGTAAAGTTGTTGTAAATTTTATTATGGCGAAAGTAAACCTAAGAAAAAACCCTAAAAAGTGAAGTTTGTTGTTGTCAAGGTTCAACAAGAGAGCAAACTGTACAAGGCTATTAGGAAGGGCGACATAGATGCGGCAATATCATTAACAGATAGTTTGTGTGACAAAGATTCCGAGGAGCAGATTGAAAACTTTGTAAGGGCACGAGAATATTTAGAGGAAAAACAGAAAAAGGAACAAACAAAAATATCCAGGAAAAGAAAGAAACTTGCTTGGACGTAAGATAAATTTTTTTTACAGTGTTTTAAAAATTTACATTTCAAACATGTTTAGTTTTGTGAACAAGTTTTTTTGTGTTGTGTTTGCTTTCATTCGACGCTTTAGAATTTCAACTAGATTATTTTAAAACACCCCTAAAATGATAATTAGGGAAAAAAAACTTAATGACCAACAAAAATGTATGATAAGCTAATACCCTACTTTTCACAATTTCAGGTTTGAAAGCAAAAAACGTTGGGAGACCAAAAGTAACATGTGAATAGGCTTCATGGCAACAATCAATTCATCACCTCAGTTTTTGGTTGTTGCGCTGAAACAATCCATTCATGTTTTGGCCAAAAAAACTGGAAAAATATTCACGTACACACATGAATACAAACCCAACATCAAACCAGATGAACAACAACTAGACAGTGCTTTGTTCTCACCAAATTACAAATACTTTGCTGCTTTGTACTCGGACAAGACTGCCATAGTTTGGATTGTGAAGGATAATGAAGAGGGATTTCAACAGCATTTGGTTGTCGATGTTTGCAGGAGGTCAACTTCTCTTGCTTTTGACGTCGATGATAGCTGTCTTTATGTTGCTGATAAGTCAGGAGACCTGTATGCATACAGTCTAGAAGGTATATAGAGTTTTATACTATACATGTACTGACAAACAAAGTATATACATCAGGGGTGTTTTTGTTTGGAAGTTTTTTAACATAAACATTTTTTTATCACAGAAACGCCACTGTCTGATGAACCTGAACCAGTTTTGGGCCATGTCTCTATGTTGCTGGATGTGGTCGTCACTGAAAAGTTTATAATCACAGCAGATCGAGATGAAAAACTAAGGGTGAGCGACAAGAAGAGGCCCTATCTGATCAAGTCATTTTGCTTGGGACATACTGAGTTTGTTTGCAAAGTGATCTGTCTCAGTAATGACCTAATTCTGTCCTTATCTGGCGATGGAACTGCTAAGCTGTGGGATTTTAAACATGGGAAAGTTATCCAGGATTTAGTAATTGTCTCCAATTTAAAACAAGCAAAATCTGATACTAATAAGGAAACCGAAGAGAAAAGAATGGTTCCGTCAATAGTAGAATACAACTCCAGTAATAATCTCCTAGCATTAGCCTGTAATGCAGACAGCAAAATATGCATTTACAAATTTGCCACTGTTGCACTGGAAAAGTTGTACAACATTGAAATTTCAGAAGGGGGTAACTTACTAAGTATGTCATTTGACAATCCAAGTGCAACTCTCTATACACTGCATACTTCTTCAACAAACCTCTGTGTTTCCATATACAAGTGCGCCAGCAGTTCTTACACAATGGAAAGCATAGAAGATATTATTTCCCTAAACGAGAAAATTGCAAAAGACAGTTTTACAATGAAGTCGTATGAGCAACTGTTTAAACCTCCTATGAATGGAATTAAAAAGTATGTGGACTTTTACAAGAAAAAGCATGAAGGAAAACTGTTTTGCAAACCAAATCCTAAAAAGCCAAAGGTTACATCATGACCTTTTTAGGCTAAATTTGACCAGTATTTGAGGATGTCTTCAAAGTAGTATGTCTAATTTTGTAAATTTGCATATTTGTAGATTGCTTGTATATTAAATGGTGGCAATTAGAAGGTACTTGATGAATAAAAGATGCCCAGGTTTAATTTGTATAACAGTGGGGTACATCAGGTACATTGATCCAGGGCCCAAAAACAACAGTTGGGGCCATGACTGATACACCAAGGCAGTTTATGCACAATAAATCATTAGCCTCAATTTTAATTCACAAATATTTTTTACAGTAATAAGGGCCCCAAATGGGTTTATACAGCATTGAAATAATTTCATGAAGGCCTGCCTAGTTTGTTGGCCTTGGGTGGCCTTTTGGTATTATCAGGTTGTTTTAAACTAGTCTTGGTTAGGTCGGTAGCGATGGAAACAAAAGTGCACACATTGTTTCGTCGGAAGCAACTTTTTTATTCCATTAAAATGGTCAAGTCAAAGACACAAATAGTTCAACAAATAGAAAACGCTTTCACAAAAATAGTCTTTATCTGGGTCCTTTTTGCACTTGGCACAACATAATTTGCTACTTCTTAGTATTGATTGCCATAGGCCTAGATTTCTACCGCAGTGATTTTTATTATTTGAGGTGCAGGAAATTTGTCTGTATTTTTCTTGGCGTCCTCCACAAAATACTACACAAAATTTTGAACC
>QXVZ01033679.1:0-10097 GCA_008931825.1 Phallusia fumigata
CAATTTCAACCAGAACGGCATTTGGACTCCAAAAAAAAGTTTGTTAAATCAAGTCATGTGATTCCATTCTCCATTGGTCAGAGGAACTGCATGGGCGAGAATTTGGCCAGGATTGAAGTTTTTCTGTTTGTGGTGACCATCTTGCAGAGGTTTCAACTGTGCCCTGACCCCCAGGACCCTGTTCCTAAACTTGGGGCCATATTTGGGGTGTTTCATTCCCCTGAACATTATCGCATTGTCTTCAAAGAACGATAAATGTAGCAAAGATTCACTTGATGCAAGATTTGGTGCTTTTTGTTTGTATCTGCTGACAGTTTTCCCACTGTAATGTTCTTTTTCACAAAGTCAATGCAAAGAATGGATGTGTATACTGTGGCTGATTCATTTGATTGTTTTGCTTTTAGGTGCAAGCACGGTATGATTTTACAATTGCACATTTTTTTAACAATTGCAACAAATTTTTGTGTTCAATGAATGGTTAAAATTATTAAATTTTATGCGCAGATTTTTAAAGATTTTTTTGATAGTCAGTTAAAAGTTTGACGGAGGCCCCGTGAAGCATAAGTCAACATTTACAAACCCTTTATTTACACATGTAAAATCAGTGTTTTGATGATTCATGGTTGTATTTTTCCTTCAGTAAGGAGTTTGCCCTATGCACATTTGTTCCCACAGCAAATCAATGCAACTTCTTATTATTCGATAGTACAATTTTTAAATGTCAACAAATGTTTGTTTTACTTGTGGTAAAGTTTTTTCAGTGATTTGGTGTTTCAGTGTACTTGTAATTTTGCCAAACATATCATCCAATTTGAGTGTTTTCCAACAATGCAATCTATTTACTTTTATCGCAAGCCCACAATAATGAAATCAACTCGCATTTGATGCTGTATGTATGACAAGATTGCATCAGAGATTCGTTCTTGTCCGTGTGGTATGTGAGACGGTTTGGAAAGCAAACGTTTAACCAGATGTTAAACACTGACCACTATCAGGTTGTTTACTTTAGTACCCATGGACATTGATTGGTACCCACATATTGAAAAAATGTGGTGCAGTTGTACAGGTATTATTGCTTGATCACAGAAATAAAGATTTTCTAACAGCCACTACTTCGGCCTATAGATCAGTGGTTCTTAACCTTGGTTCGATCGAAGCCCTGGGGATGGTGCCATTTGCGGGGTTTAATGGACCTCTGAATAAACATATTTTCAGTTGATTAGTCCCAAAAACAGAACATTTCGGCAATACCTTATGCCATAATCAGTGCTATAATAAGACTTGCCCCAAACAGAAATCAGCTTTGAAGCTTTGGATTGTTTGTTTTTGCACACGATTAGGTTTGTAACAAACAGTTTCGTCAAAAACGCTACAAGCCATAAGTCTTGGTTTTTTTTACCATTTTTGCCCAGGGGCCAGAGAACAATGAACCCGCCTAGTTAAAATGCCTTTAAAAACTTATTTACATCGATCAGCCAAAACAAGGGCGACCAACCTTTGGACCCCTGGACTGATATGACCGGAATCACTAAAGTTTTCGCCGTTTCAAGGACATTTGCATGTGTCAACGACTGGGCTGCGGTGGATAGTTAGATTAAGCATATCCACGATAGAAAGGGCTGGTTTCATTCAACAAAGAATTTAGAAATTTTTGGGTTTTCATATTGCGTGTTGGTAACTGATGTCAAATAAGGTAATCTGTTTTTTTTCTGGTTTAGTTCGTGATATATTGTATGTCACATTAGTAAAAATGTCGTCCCACAGGCCCAATACGTTACCGTGAATGCAACCACACATTAACGTTGCATAAAGAACCAGATACTAGACGAACATGGAGCTTAAAATGTGCATATTATCGAATCAAACATTTTTGCAGGACAATAACAGCTCAGTTGGCAGCTTTTAGGGAAATTGGCGGATAATTACTTTTGCTGAAAACACGTTTGGCCTGTGCCAATAAAACCTAAGTTGGTAGATAATTACTTTTGGTCGGCGACGTATGCAAAACAGCTTGAGTCGTTTTTTAGACACGTTCCTTGCACTTAGATCATTCACCCACAACTGCTGGACAAGCAGTTGAAAGTTCAGCAGAAATAGCGCGAAATAGCTTAGTCGATGTGTTAACCTCAACGCTGTGTGCGATGTCACTTCATGATGTATTTATTTGCCTCCTATAGATGGATACAACATAAAAGAGACAGGTTTGTTCTGTTTCGCAAACTTCAAAACGATCAGAATACCTAGTTTGTCTTGCCTTGTTGACAAGCAAAAAGTCAGTGGACGACCCAGTGACGCGTAAACAAAAATGACCGGAGTCAAGTTACATTTAACCAGGCAGGTCTCGTGTAATTTGCTACAGAGTAATATCACGCGACTGTCGTCAAGCCTAGGTTCCACAAGTTAGCTACAAGTTTATGGTGATATCGCCATCGGGTTGTTTTAGGTGTTGTAAAATAACTTTTGACAGTGGCTGTTTTATTAGTTCTGGACACAACGGAGTGCTCGGTTTTTGAAAGCAAGTACTAATGGCTTTTTAAACACGAGAACCAAACGGTTTTTATACAATTGGAATTGGACGTTTGCAATGCGATTGGCCAGAACTATTGGCAATGGAAAATTCCATATCATAGCACTTATAATTATAATCATACCATATTTTAAAAGACATTGCGTTACAGTTTAAACGTAAGGTTTACTTTCGCAAACGTAGCTAAGTGAAATTCATTCTTTCAGGTAAATTGCTTGTACTCAAACCAGTACTGCAATGTACACGAGCCTAGAAGTCTCGCAGAAACAAATTGAAAAAAATTTATAAATGTGCTGACTTCAAGCGTAT
Source organism: Phallusia fumigata (assembly GCA_008931825.1). Taxonomy (NCBI): domain Eukaryota; kingdom Metazoa; phylum Chordata; class Ascidiacea; order Phlebobranchia; family Ascidiidae; genus Phallusia; species Phallusia fumigata. The sequence goes on from QXVZ01033679.1 coordinate 2,837, forward strand.
GTTTTAAGACGCAGATATCCTTTACTTGTCATGCAACTTGTAGACACATGTTTACGTCACAACACCCGTTATTGACATGACATCGTGGAAAAAGTTACATGCAAACACGTTCCTAAAAACCGTTTTACTGTAGTTAGGGTAGTAGCGGCCTTTGCTTAAACACATATTGCTTCCATTGAAGAGGCTAAAAAAGTTGCAAAACTTAAAATATTTTTCCTTTGCAGGTTAATGCTGCTCTGTAATGAAGGAATAGAAAAATATAACGCATGCCATGGATATAGATTGGGGTGATTTTTTGTCACTTACAAACATTTTGATAATTTTAAGTCTGGCCCTGATTTCACTGGTCATACAGAGAACCAAAAAGACGAACAAACTGCCACCGGGCCCGTGGGGTCTCCCAATACTCGGTCATGTACCGTTCATGGAGAAGCAAGCCGAAAGAACATTGGGAAAGTGGGCGGACGAACATGGGCCAGTGATGTATGTTCGACTTGGCATGCAACCAACCGTCGTTTTAAGCAATTACGAAGCAGTGGAAATGGTTAGTGCTTATTTGTTTGCATTTTTAGGAGGTAGGGGGGGTAAGATTGTACATCAGTTTGTTGCTAAGCACCATTGTTGATATATTTAAAAGTAGTTTTCATGAAAAAAATCCATTTATTGACAACTAACAACTGTTTTAGGCCTTTACGAAAACGACACAACGCTGGGTTAAGGTCTCTTGATTGTCACACTCTCGTCAATTCACATCCGTTGAAACGTTCATTGACCTTAGCCTGGCTTAACTTAATGGATTTAATTTGGAGAAATGTGGCCTTGCTTAGAAAAAACGCTAGGGGTCATGTCCGGATTAGAATTCATAGCTTTTTTACCACTAAAATTTGCGTCAGTTGCACTTAACAGTGATTACCTTATTTTAAAGGCCTTTGTAAAGCAATCTTCAAAATTTATTGGGAGATATTGTAGCAGCTTTTCCAAGATCATGACAGAAGGTTCCGGAATTCTATTTCTCCAAAACCTCCAGCAGTGGAATGTTTGTCGACGTTTTGGCCTAAAGGCAATGGGAAAGTAAGAAACACAAACCAATATCAGCCAGGGCACTTTTACAAACTTTCTTAAACATTTTTCACATATATTAACCCATCGGGCACAACATCAACCAATGCTAGTTTTTGAACAATAGTATATCATGGGCACTGCTACATTTGTGGTTAGATTAAAATATTACTATTTGCTGTGAACTGAAATGAAGCTTTAAAGGTGGAACTTCTTATATTCTATTAACCAAAAAATTATATAGTAACACATTAATTCAAAAAAAATGCAACAAGACTTAACCTTATATACTCAAGATCAGCATTATTTCCTCTTCAGTGCAGGACAAGTTGGTAACAATCTTGAAAGCATTGTCCGTGACGAAGCAGATCAGTTCTGCCAAAAGATGAAGGATAAAGCTGGCAAACCACTTATAGTTGAGGCAAGCAAAAGTCACAGCATCTGCCATATTAATTCACACAAACAAATTAAAAACCAAAGATTTTATAGCTGTAAAAGTGATGGAAACTCGGATATACTTGTCCACACTTGTGACATCCACATAGAATGTGATAAAAAGTCATTTAAAAAGCTATCTTAGATAAGACAGATATTGTAAACATAGATAACAATTCTTGTAACATTTTTAAGTTGAATGTTTTTGCAGAGAGATCTTGTGTTTGCTATTGCGAGTGTTGTCAGTGGAATTACTGTAAGTGAGAAACCAACAAACACAAAGTACAAAAGACTAGAGCAAATCTTCATACAAAGTATCGAACAGTAAGTCACCTAATATATTTTTTTCGCAATAAATTTACAAAACTTTTTGGATTTGAATATGTCACACATACCATTGTGGTTGTGATCCTAGTTTACAGCAACAGAAGCATAACTGACAACTTTATTTCAGGTTTCGAGAGGATGGTTTTGCCTTCATGTTGTTTGCCACATTTCCTTGGTTCAGGTTTCTGCCACTATTTTGGAATAGTTTTCAACGCACACTTGATCTTAAGCAAAGTGGAGATGGTAGGTGCAAATAATACAATGCTAGGTGTACAAACTTTAGTTCAAAATTTCTGTCAAATGAAGCAAGTCAAAAATTTTTTTGGCATAAAACAAATATGGCAAACACAGGTCAAACCCATGCAGTGACCCCTATTAAAAACATCATACCTTTTGTTATTCATGCAACATTAAAACCCCTAACCCTAGTGTAACAATGGACTTTTATTGTCCAGCTTGTCAATGTAACGTTGTGAGAGAAGTGGTTTTAATGTCAATTACAAGTGCAACTAACATATTCGTTGAAATACAGAACTGCTTTTGGTATTCTGGCCTTGCTTGCATTATAAACAACTGATACTTACCATTCAGTATTGTAATGGATATTCAACGGTTTATATTAAATCCAACGTGGTTGTAGTCACATATGCACACAAAGGATCTTTTTTTGCGTAAATGGCGTCTTCCAACTAAACTATTTATTCGGCGGTTTTAAATTTAGCACTTGTTACATCCCAAATCATCCCAAAACAGCGAATTTTAAAGTGATTAAAATTGAACTGATGACAGTCCTGCCACCTTGAAAATGCAAGTCACTTGTTACAAATCAATACTATTACTGCCTGCAATATTTTGGTAAAACACATTCCAACCACCACAGACATGACATTCAATTGAGTGCGATGTTTTGCAAACTGCGTGTAGCTGATTTGTTTTGGCGCCAACGCCAATATGGCAATACGGATAGAAATCATAATTTGCTTACGTGTAAGTTTATTTTTTGACGTTTAGCATACATGGAAGAAATAATCGAAGATCGTGTGAAAGAATTCGACCCTAACCACCCGAGAGACATGACCGACGCTTACCTCTCAGAGATGAAAGAAAACAAATTCGGATTTGATGCAAGTTTGTTTTCAAAGTCAACGTTATAGACTATTTTAAAGTAGACTTTGTACCTCGATGTTTTTTTTTACTTTTAACTGATAAAATATTTTTTACCAATCAATATTTGCAGAAAGATCACCTGCGTTGCCTGATGAAGGATTTGCATGTAGCTGGGACGGAAACTAGTTCGAGCACAGTTCGCTGGGCGCTGATGTATCTTATTAAATACCCCAAGTTTCAAGAACAAATTCATCAAGAAATCGACGAAGTCATCGGTAGTAGCATCTTTGTATTGATAATAATTTTCAAAGCCAACTTTATGCGAAAATGAAATTGATTGCAACAGCTAGTAAGTTTTCTCCACATTAAACGCACGAAAACGTTTTTTAAGGTAAAGAAGGAAAGGTTACCCACAGTGCACCGCTCCACATCACTAAGGCTTTTATCCAGGAGGTTTATCGTTGTCACCCAGTTGTTCTGTTGGGAGTGCCACGTCAGACTGTAGAAGACGCAACGCTGATGGGATTTCATATTCCGAAGGGAACTCAGGTACTAAGGTCCAATACATATTCAGTACTCGAAGCCTACAGTGTCGTTTGTAAAATGATGATTGAGTGAGGTTTATTTTCCAAACAGGCCTCTTTCAAATTGATGCCAACCCATTTGGGGCACTAACACTTGGAAATAGTCTGAAAATTTAGGCTAATTGATTTGTTGTGCAATACACTGCTTTCAAANCAACTAACATATTCGTTGAAATACAGAACTGCTTTTGGTATTCTGGCCTTGCTTGCATTATAAACAACTGATACTTACCATTCAGTATTGTAATGGATATTCAACGGTTTATATTAAATCCAACGTGGTTGTAGTCACATATGCACACAAAGGATCTTTTTTTGCGTAAATGGCGTCTTCCAACTAAACTATTTATTCGGCGGTTTTAAATTTAGCACTTGTTACATCCCAAATCATCCCAAAACAGCGAATTTTAAAGTGATTAAAATTGAACTGATGACAGTCCTGCCACCTTGAAAATGCAAGTCACTTGTTACAAATCAATACTATTACTGCCTGCAATATTTTGGTAAAACACATTCCAACCACCACAGACATGACATTCAATTGAGTGCGATGTTTTGCAAACTGCGTGTAGCTGATTTGTTTTGGCGCCAACGCCAATATGGCAATACGGATAGAAATCATAATTTGCTTACGTGTAAGTTTATTTTTTGACGTTTAGCATACATGGAAGAAATAATCGAAGATCGTGTGAAAGAATTCGACCCTAACCACCCGAGAGACATGACCGACGCTTACCTCTCAGAGATGAAAGAAAACAAATTCGGATTTGATGCAAGTTTGTTTTCAAAGTCAACGTTATAGACTATTTTAAAGTAGACTTTGTACCTCGATGTTTTTTTTTACTTTTAACTGATAAAATATTTTTTACCAATCAATATTTGCAGAAAGATCACCTGCGTTGCCTGATGAAGGATTTGCATGTAGCTGGGACGGAAACTAGTTCGAGCACAGTTCGCTGGGCGCTGATGTATCTTATTAAATACCCCAAGTTTCAAGAACAAATTCATCAAGAAATCGACGAAGTCATCGGTAGTAGCATCTTTGTATTGATAATAATTTTCAAAGCCAACTTTATGCGAAAATGAAATTGATTGCAACAGCTAGTAAGTTTTCTCCACATTAAACGCACGAAAACGTTTTTTAAGGTAAAGAAGGAAAGGTTACCCACAGTGCACCGCTCCACATCACTAAGGCTTTTATCCAGGAGGTTTATCGTTGTCACCCAGTTGTTCTGTTGGGAGTGCCACGTCAGACTGTAGAAGACGCAACGCTGATGGGATTTCATATTCCGAAGGGAACTCAGGTACTAAGGTCCAATACATATTCAGTACTCGAAGCCTACAGTGTCGTTTGTAAAATGATGATTGAGTGAGGTTTATTTTCCAAACAGGCCTCTTTCAAATTGATGCCAACCCATTTGGGGCACTAACACTTGGAAATAGTCTGAAAATTTAGGCTAATTGATTTGTTGTGCAATACACTGCTTTCAAACGGATAGAAATATTCTATCTATGCCTGTACATATAAACACTTCCCGGTCATGAAAACCCTTAAGACAAACACAATAGAAAGTCGGACGATCGCAAAAAAGCGCCTATCGTTCATATACAGGTTGGGTTAATGTCCTTATTTCTTCAGGTCCTGGCCAACTTTTGGAAAGTGCACCGGGACGACACCAAGTGGCCAGATCCAAACGTTTTTGACCCTGACCGACATTTGAGCTCGGAAGGTCAGTTTGTCAAATCCTCTCAAGTGATCCCATTCTCAATTGGTCCTCGCAACTGTCTCGGCGAAAATCTGGGTCGAATCGAGGTATTCGTGTTTGTGGTGACTATTCTACAAAGATTTAAGCTGTTTCCGGATCCGGATCACCCGGTTCCAAGTGTGGAAGCGGCGTTCGGCGCTATTTCTGGCCCCAAGCATTATCGCATGATTTTCGAGGAACGATGATTTAACACCTTTGTAAAAATATAGGTGAAATGAAACAGGCCACGCATAAAGTAGCAACGCTACAGTTTCTAGAAATGGAATACGTTTTTGTTGAGATATCCAAACTTTTTTCAATTTATGTAATAGGGATGGTAACGACAAAATTAGGCCTGAAATGTGTATTATTTCTGCAACAATTAATGTACAAATTTCTAACATTGTGCTTTTCACTGCATTTTTTAGACACTATAATTTTGTCAATTTCCTGAAGTTCGCGTTGTATTTTTCTTTCAATCCTGTACATATGTTATCTCTGTATTTTTCCTGAACTTAACATTCGTTTTCCTATCTCAGCCTCGGCAATTGTAAAGTGTACTTTTCCTCCATCAATGCAAAATCTTNATGTGTATTATTTCTGCAACAATTAATGTACAAATTTCTAACATTGTGCTTTTCACTGCATTTTTTAGACACTATAATTTTGTCAATTTCCTGAAGTTCGCGTTGTATTTTTCTTTCAATCCTGTACATATGTTATCTCTGTATTTTTCCTGAACTTAACATTCGTTTTCCTATCTCAGCCTCGGCAATTGTAAAGTGTACTTTTCCTCCATCAATGCAAAATCTTTTTATCTATAAATCGCAACGTTATAATGCAAAACGTTTTTTGATGCAAACAATCGTACATGGATAATAACCTTAAGTGTGTTTCAATTCTAGTAGTAAAGTTTGGTTCCGCGTAATAAAGAAATGTTCCAACGTGGTTACGACATAATTTCGATATTTTTTTCACGGGATTCGACCCGGGACGATTCCGAGGACAAATCTCTATCAGGTTTTTTTTCAATCACATACGATAACGTACAGGATCATCTAAGCGCCACATTTCGGAAGATACAAATCACCGAAAGAACCACAAACGGGCAGTAAAGAGTCGCCAAAGGGAAAAATAAAAAAATCTGAACAGCGGTTATATAGCGAAACGCTTCAAGGCCATGAGATCGTCTAATACGGTCCACGATTCGTATTTCGAAACACTAAGGGACTTAAGCCAAGATTGCCGACTGGTTAATGCAACCGCTTTGTTATCGAAAGGTCGTGGGATCAAATCCGATGGTTGCGTAAGCGGCATTGCCTCAACCCAGCGGAGCCCAATATATTGAACTTCTCATGTCAAAAAAACAAGGAAAAATTATCCAACGGAACTGCAATATGGTAAGGACTCGATGTAAGCAATCGCATTCAGACTGTTGATCTGCCAACCCGAGGGTAAAATTAAACAAAGGAACAAACTTCAATCAAACATTGCATGTATAGTCACAATTCAAATCAAAAATCAAAAAAATGAAATGTAAAATTTCTATCTTAACTGCGGCTCACAGCGGGCAGTTGTACGTTGAAATCTTTATGAGCACAAGTTAGTCGCACAATCCTTCATCCATTGAGTACATAGCCACCTCGAAAATCAAGCACATGCCTGAACGACATGGTTCAGAAATAAAAAAATAACGACAGCATCAATGTCAAAAGCAATGTAAGATATGCTGAAGCATTGGATACTACGAAATAAAAGTTTACTCAGTAAAATTCTCAGTAAAAAAAATAAATATTCCCCAAAACACAACTTGTTGGAAATCACCGATCTTATCCCAGAACCTTTACCATATTAAAGTACCCGTACCTGGATATCTTTTTTTCCCTTTTTGTCTAAAACCCTTATCATCGCCTTTGATTTATAACAATTTCAAAGGATGATGGAACGAAAGCTGAACCGTGGCAACCATTGTGAACAGACGGCGGGCACTTGGAGTTCGGGTCT
>QXVZ01033689.1:0-23721 GCA_008931825.1 Phallusia fumigata
CAAAATCCGGCGAGCAATTAACAGTCGAGGAGCTTAGCGACTGGGTAATTACAACCCCGCGCATGGGTGCTGCGCGATTTCAATAAAACATAAAGCTCCACGGGCTCTTCCGGCTTCGGGAGCTCGCCGCTTTGTAATTATCGCCGATGGCGCGTGAGTACTTCGCCGTTTGATGGTAATTTGCACGTACCGTCGAATAGCCGCGGAGAGGTTGCGAAATGAAGGCAAAGGTCCCATAGCTCACTCGTAGAGGTATTCATGTAAGTATGACGTTAAATGAAGAGGCCATAAAAGGGGGGAAAGTAGAAATGTAAGCAGTTAATAAAGTTTATGAAGCCACTGTCCTGTCACCAGCTGCACTGCTGAGACCCATAAAGTTTGTAATTTCCGAAAAGTAAAAATGATTATTAGAAAAAAAATGTATCAGTTGTGCGAAGTTTCGAATTTCAGATGCGTGAAAATTCCTGTTCGATTTCACCACCTTCACCAGCGTGTTGTTAGGCCGCTTATACAGAAAATTATACGCGGTTCATATTCATATGCACATGGAGCACGGCGTTCAATTTGCATTTCTATGCCGGAGCGGAAAAGCACTGCCCGACCACAAAGTTCACGGTGNAACAACACAGCGACATCCGCCTTTGCTTATTTGCGATTTAAATCTGGTGCAGTACAAAATCCGGCGAGCAATTAACAGTCGAGGCGCTTAGCGGCTGGGTAATTACAACCCCGCGCATGGGAGGTGCTGCGCGATTTCAATAAAACATAAAGCTCCACGGGCTCTTCCGGCTTCGGGAGCGCGCCGCTTTGTAATTATCGCCGATGGCGCGTGAGCACTTCGCCGTTTGATGGTAATTTGCACGTACCGTCGAATAGCCGCGGAGAGGTTGCGAAGTGAAGGCAAAGGTCCCATAGCTCACTCGTAGAGGTATTCATGTAAGTATGAGCTTAAATAAAGAGGCCATAAAAGGGGGGAAAGTAGAGATTTTTCGCAGCACATGATGGCGTGGGAACAGGATTTTATTAATTTTGAAGTTTAGAACGTTATATGGGTTTTGACCACAGGTGTGGTTCAAGGCAGGGCATTCAAATTTGGGTTGTAAGCAGTTAATGAAGTTTATGAAGCCACTGTCCTGTCACCAGCTGCACTGCTGAGACCAATGAAGTTTGTGATTTCCGAAAAGTAAAAATGATTATTAGAAAAAAAATGTATCAGTTGTGCGAAGTTTCGAATTTCAGATGCGTGAAAATTCCTGTTCGATTTCACCAGCGTATATAGGCCGCTTATACAGAAAATTATACGCGGTTCATATTCATAGGCACATGGAGCACGGCGTTCAATTTGCATTTCTATGCCGGAGCGGAAAAGCACTGCCCGACCACAAAGTTCACGGTGACCTACACAGGGTAAACTCACTCAGACACCCTTATCAGCAGATAATTCACCCAAGCGAGCATAGCGAGTTTACGAAGCAATGAACATTTTTGCTGCTCACGTCACGCAAAGTCGTTTCGAGATTAGGGCCAAATCGCCCAGCTTGGCTGTCAGTCAAATTTCGATGCAGTACAAAGTACCCCGGGGTTGCGCGCTCCAAGCACAGAGAAAGTTTATTATTAGATCCTGCGCAGGTACAAGGCGTTTGCTGAGCTCGTGGGTTGACATTTGGCTTCAGTTGTTTGCTGTGGGCCCAGCAGGTTTTTTCGACACACAGAGAAATCGATTGTGGAAGCGTTGGCGATGAGTTCGTGTAAGAAATGACTGTTTCAACGATTCTAGGGAATAGAAAGTCCTGTAAAAGCGATTGTCGGAATTTAACGATTTGCGTCGTTTTATAGTTGAACGTTTTGATTTTACGCCCAGGTAATTTGTTTACTTTTTGTTTTGAGTGAAACAAAACTTGTTTAATTCCATTTAGAGTTGAGTAGGTTTACATCTTGGAAGTTGGGCTTGTATCTGTACTTGATTATTTATGACATATTAGTGCATCACAAGTTAAAGCCGTTCAAGATATTGTTTTACAAATATTATGAATGTTTTATGTACGGAACAGACTTTGCATGACAGAGTTCGGATAATTCTCAAAGAAAAACATATCTAGTGACCAAACTAAGCTTATTAAAAAACCCATTAGATGTGCAGCAAAGGCAACTCATAAATGCATCTGGTGACGATACAGTGATGTCAGAATCCCATGGGTTTCTGGTTGCTCTGCGTAACAATGGGGTTTATATGAGTCAACATAGAGGTTAGTGCTCCCCCGAGCCACCTTACATGCAAATTTTCGCTTGCGGTTCGCGTAAGTCCTTATTTGGAAGTAGATTCGTTTAGGGTGGAAACTCTACCCGGTAAATGTTTTCGGACATGAGCAGAAGCGAGCGCTTATAGCGAAGGTCACCTTTGCATTGATCTCTTCCGAACTGTTTTGTTACAACTTGTTTTTAGCGAAGCGTTATGAACGTCAGCCTCTATTTAAGATACTTCGGTTCAGTTTAGCACATCGGAACGGAGGTTTAGTTGCAACGTACAATGATGTTCAGATAAAAATTGTAAAAGCTCGAAACCCAACTCGTGTGTAAGGAAGAAAAAACAAAAAAAGGATGTGAAAAAGCTTGAGGTGTTACGTGTGATGTTTTTTGTCAGGCATCCCATATTTTTTCTTACAAAGACTCTTTAAACTCTTTGTTTGCGGTGAATAAAATAAAGTACTTCGCAGAATGTTTCAAAAGACACGCGATGTTCCTACCTCTAAGTTTGTTGGTTGAAAGTTGGGCGCACAGAAAATTCGCTTAACTCAACGCCCTTTTTACGCCGCAAGCTTTTAAGTCGTCACTCGATCTGGCAAAAATGTTTATCGCTCTGAATAAAGAGCTTCAGTTACCCACTCGTGACGTCACACGCGTAATTTGTGTCAACCGCACCCTTGTTTAACGGACGTCACCCACAGGTCACAGTAATCCCCCTTTGTGATTACACAATGGGGTATTGTGAAACGGTGGAGAGGATTACGGTGACTCAACGCTTATTGGGTGATATTATTTCGGGCGAAGGCTTAAAATTTGTAACCCGCATTTATGTCTGCTTTTGAAGACAGAATAGAAATAATTTCGTACATGTAATAGAGGCAAAAAAGGCCTAAAAAAAGATTTCAATTTAGGAACAAACGACGGGCTTGAGGAAGAGCTGAATTAAAAACATTACGGCTATAGGGAGCTTTAAAAATCGCTGTTGTCATCCTCAGTGCAACAGCGATTTTTGAAAGGCTTGCACTGCAATGTATTCACTACATACAAGCTCTCTGGCAGTTACGCCTTTAATTAATGTTTAAATTTGCTTGATAATCATTTAGTGTCGAAGGACCAACTATTCCATGTGGAATTTAAACGTGATGCCATGGCTTGGATTTGTGAAACAGATTAACTAAACTCTTTTAGTCGCGTTTCCATCAGACCTTCGACAGTTTTTGGTTGGAGTTCGAAAAAGTTCCTGGTGATTTACACTGCCAGCCATAATTGTTTTAAAACCTTTTGCAACGCAATGCATGCAAAATCAAGATCAGACAACTAAGAAACACCTCCAGTTGATTTTTTATATACTGAGCAAAAATAGTGGTGGACTAAGGTCTGATCGGTTGCTGTTACTGTGAAATGGTGAATGAAAAAAATGGATAAAGGTTCAGGGTGGTATGAAATCTTTGCAAGCTATGTACGTGCCGANCAAAAATAGTGGTGGACTAAGGTCTGATCGGTTGCTGTTACTGTGAAATGGTGAATGAAAAAAATGGATAAAGGTTCAGGGTGGTATGAAATCTTTGCAAGCTATGTACGTGCCGAAGCGGGTAGTTGTAAAAGCGTGTGTTTTGGAGAAACGAATACAACGACAAAGAAACGTGATCTTGAGCATAATCGCGTATTTAAACGGACATTAGTGGGTAGGGGAGCCATTACCGTGTTGACCCCCGCACGGTTAGAAAAACACGTTTTAGTAAAAATTCTGTCAATCTGACTAATGTGTTTGTGCGTGGTTTTGCTTTGAGGAGAGTTTTGGAAATTTCACAAGATATAATTCGTGGCAAAATTGTGGAAAAAGTTATTTGGTATTGGTTCCGACTATTTTTGCCTACGCTATGTTCGTTGATTATAATTAACGGTAACGGTTGGTAACACAACTGGTTTGTCGTTTTAACATACAAACACCGCAACCTGATGTAAACAGCAAAACAACTGTCGTGCCAATAACTTTAAAACCAAAGTTAACTTGCGGGACGTATTACCATCGAGCGCATGGTTAGAACAATCGAGGAATACGGATTTCGTGGAAACGAGCGGTGGGCACCAGACGGCGTGTATTAATGATGGCAACAAACAAACATCAGCGTGAGTTGTATTTAGATTGCAGGCTAATGATCTAAAAACCTCTGTGTTTACAATTGAGGCATCCCTCCGGCACCAGACCATTCAAAACATTTTAGTTTTTGTGCAATCTTAATGTCAAGTTCACGATTTTCAATGTTGCCGTTCGAACTGGATGCGTCATAGGAGGAGATAGTGACGCAGCAATACACAAAAACAACGAGTTTTCATCTTTTCATACAAGTTTAAGTCCAAAGTGGTGGGGGAAACATTGTTTGGTGTATCAGTAAGCAAATAGAACACAAAACAGGCTTAGTAACGCTGAAGGCGCGTTTTGGGACATTTTGAAAAACAGCAACGTATAACGCTGGCTGCACTTTGCTCCCTTAAACATACATCACTGACATTTAAGATCCTAATTTGTTTCGAGGTTACCGATTTGCCTCAGGGCTGATTTTGTCAGTAAAATGCGTAACGCGCAAGCACTCGTTGCACCTTGCACGAAATTAGGAAGTAGGCCCCAATAATATGTCGTCTTCAGCCTTAACTTTAAATGTATTGTTATGAAAACTTTGCTCGCACATTTGCGCGGAGCTGATATCGATCGGTATTACGTGTATGTCATCAAACCAACGTTATTTCGCAAATCACCTACGCACGTTATACGGACCTGGTAGAGGCCTCAGTTGTGCGATCGAATCCCACCGCGTAATGCATTTTACACGTGTCTCTGCTGAACAACAAACATGCAGCAAAGACGACTAATGACCGGACATTTACTCCTTGCGCATGCACGCCTGGTGCGGGTCGCATTTGCTTGCACACAATGCAGTTTCATTTAAATAAATTTATTTTTCAACTTTCTTAATGAGATGCCACAATCATGGGCCAATGTTGGCGAAGGGCATTTGTCGGAGTGAACAAAGCTATTAAATGTAAAAAAAGCATTTGCTCCAAACCGAAACAATTTCGCGCCCTTGGTAACTTTGATGTTTTAGCTTTAACCACGATTTCTTGAAACAGATTTGCGTTTGAGAAAAAAATTTGTGCCACCCATTTCTATTTCTAAGGATTCCCATGGTCTAAATTCGGCACTAGACGCAACGGCAGTTGTTGTTGGTTGTCACGGTTCATGCGTCACTGTTCGTTTGATCACGTGAATATGATCCTCCCGGATAAGATGCAATCGCGTGAAACTCAGTTCAAACAATGCCCGATTGGCATTTTTAGCAAAATCGCCAATGAACATTTGATTGGTTTGATGCTCTGCAACGGTGCGCCGACATTCTATGGGCTAGTAAACTTTATTTGGACAGACAAGTATATTAAAAGCGTTTTCGAGAGCTAGTCGAAATTTTAAATAGCAATAATTACCATTTCCGGACTTGCAGATTGAGGGTTAGGTACAACACCGCTATTCTTTGTGTTCCACTATGGGTTTTCAAGCGAAACAAAGAACTCCCCTCTTTGCACAGTTAAGTAAACTACAAGTTGGCAAACACTGAAACTGATAACAAACCACAATTGTCGGACACCTGTTAAATTCAGACAGACGACAAGCGAAGTTGCGACTTTGTGTTTGCGACTTAGTCAGAGAGCGAATCGAATTTATGGGAACTCAATGCACACACAGTGTTTTCAATTGTGTAACCCTGTGAAAGTAGGTTTACATGGCGCTAGACGACAAATACACTCAGTCGTTGGGTATACAAACGTGACCTTGCAGCCCCCGCGGTATGTTCTTCCGTGCCTGCAGTCACCTGTGGCATGGCGGGGCAGAGAAAGAAGGCAAGAGGGCGGCTTAAAGCGCCGAAAACAGACTTTATTGATTTAATGGAGAGGCTTTCGAGACAGAGGTCGAGAACGGGTACGGGTACTTCGGCTGAGGCGTGGGCAGACTTGGAAAGAGGAAAGAGAACTGGAGGGTTAGTTTGTCATCTTGGTCCAAGCAGAGTGGTGGTAACTTTGAAGGGTCAGGGTAATTGTCGTAGCAGGCGAGAGTTAAAAACAAACATTGCCAAGATTTTGAGACACGTAGTGATCAAGGTTTGTTTGGGGGAGATCAGAGTACAGTCTGCGTTTTGTGTGAGGAGCTTCCACAAAATGACAACGTGTAGTTGTGATGTAGGAAAAGGTTGCCTGGGGTTGTGAGACTATCCACGTTATGGTTTATAAGACTTGACCCTGCAAGGTCAGGGTTAGTTTATTTGTGGGTAACTGTGTTTTTTTCAGGTATTTTTTCAAGCAACTTTGCACCTTGCTTTGTTGGTTTCACTTCTTGTGTAAACGCAAAGAACAAGATAACGTTTAAGTAGTGTATCGTAAGCATATCTGAGAATAGTTTTTATTTGTATACTGCCACAGCCGGAAAGCTTAGAAAAACAACATACCTTGCGCAGAGTTAATGAAAATACTGTTTTTTGTACATAATTGTTTGCATGCTGAATAAATGGGGAATTTGTTGAAGTTTAATGCGCAATAAATCGTGAATTAGCCTCAATTTTTATTTTCGAATAATTTTGCGTTTTATTTGGGGCCCAAAATGGGTTTGTACCGCCTTGAAAGGTTTTTTATTGGAAGCCCTGGTGTTGCAAATCGGAAAGGGTCGGAAAAGATTGACACATCGATTTTGGTGTGCCACTTCCAGCGGACGTGTCTCGGTCGATATAAATTCGAACTCTTGCTTTGACAAGCCGGGCTCGAATTTGTTACAGATGTTACTTTTACCCTGCTTTGTAGTAAGGAGAAGGACGGTCCGGCGCCAGCCATTCAAAAACCGTCACCTAAATGTTATTTCAAAGCTAATATCCAATTTGGCGAAGTTGTTTTAGTTCAATGAGGTTCCGCCGTAACAGCGCCTAACATGTGGAAATTGTTTCATTACAGGTTACTNGTCACCTAAATGTTATTTCAAAGCTAATATCCAATTTGGCGAAGTTGTTTTAGTTCAATGAGGTTCCGCCGTAACAGCGCCTAACATGTGGAAATTGTTTCATTACAGGTTACTAGGAAAAACCAGGGCCCAAAACTTTGCTCATACTGTTAAGGCGATACGGATACGTTGAACTGGGGAACATATTCTGGTTAAAACGACGAAAAATTCGATGATGTTTAAATCGACCTCAACGAACCGAATACGGTTGATGGTGGTTGGAGAGGAAAGAGTCGGAAAATCCGGTAAGTCAACATTGGTTGACGAGAACAGACCCAAATCCGGGTGTCTGGAGATAGCGGGTGACGTACGTAGCACGGGGTCATGACCTTGGGTGCCTGTTTTGTCACGAGGTTGTCTTCAATAAAGCTTGTGTTGTTACGGGATTCGACTATTTTTTTAATTAAACCAAGTGCTATTTTAGAAAGGTTTGGCCTCAGGTGAGCGAGCGGAAATCACTTGGACCATTTCTTTGCATACGTTTTTCGCCTTGTGAGGGCATACGAGTATCAAAAGTGAAGCAGTCGATTGTACCAGAACTTTTAAACTAGGTTGATGTTCAGAAGTAATAAAAACTGCTCAAACGGTGGAGGAAATTTATTAGGCGACAGCAAATAACGAAACAGCTAGTTTTACCAGTTTAGTCATTTTTTAGAAATAGGGTCGCAGTTACTTACAAGTATAATAAAAAACCCGATTGAGTTGTGTAAAGACGCACAAAACGTCTGAAATTTTGTTTTTTCAAGGCATTCAGCTTTCGCCATTGGGGCTTTGGTGGTGTCAGATAATGAGTTTACTTCACAAGATACGCATCATATTAAACACGATTCTAAACTACTTGAGTTGCCAAGACAAGTAAACATAAAACATCACGTAAAAAACGTTGCTTTGGAAATACTTCTGTCGCTATACTTTGGGCAGTTGGGGAGAAAGTGGTTCTAAAATTTTCAAAAAATTTGCCTGTAAACAAAACGCACTTAATCCTTAAAAAATTCGTGTTTTATGTCACGTCGGTTGACCTTGTGGCTTTGCACCCTATTATACACGACCACCACCCTTTAAGTAGCCCATTACCGATTTAGCCGAAAACCGCTTTATAGCCCGGAGATAATTCTGTGTATAGCACACAACAAACAAAAGACTAATAGTGAGCGATGAGAGTTTGACTATGCACTCACTGCTGTGTTTTGCGCTTTCCTAGAAAAAGTCAAGGATTTTAGCAACCCAATGTTTAGTCTCAACAGACAACAGTACAATATATTTCCGAACTGTAATCAGGTAAAATTGGAAATGTTTCGGCCGATTATTTTGCCCAATGCATTTTTGTACTGTTAAGTCTATATCTTGACCAAGCGAATTAATTTTGCACAGTGAATGCAATTTAAGATTGGTTCAAAATTTAACCAGCATTGAAATTGTTGAACACTAAACGCATGCGTTCCGGAAATGCCTATTTTTTTATCAACGAAAAGATAGCACACCAGTAACAAATTCCAAACCAATGGTTTTGCGAACCGTAACGNGTTTTTTCAAGACATTCAGCTCTCGCCATTGGGGGTTTGGTGGTGTCAGATAATGAGTTTACTTCACAAGACACGCATCATATTAAACACGATTCTAAACTACTTGAGTTGCCAAGACAAGTAAACATAAAATATCACGTAAAAAACATTGCTTTGGAAATACTTCTGTCGTTCTACTTTGGGCAGTTGGGGAGAAAGTGATTCAAAAATTTTCAAAAAATTTGCCTGTAAACAAAACGCACTTAATCCTTAAAAAATTCGTGTTTTATGTCACGTTGGTTGACCTTGTGGCTTTGCACCCTATTATACACGACCACCACCCTTTAAGTAGCCCATTACCGATTTAGCCGAAAACCGCTTTATAGCCCGGAGATAATTCTGTGTGTAGCACACAACAAACAAAAGACTAATAGTGAGCGATGAGAGTTTGACTATGCACTCACCGCTGTGTTTTGCGCTTTCCTAGAAAAAGTCAAGGATTTTAGCAACCCAATGTTCAGTCTCAACAGACAACAGTACAATATATTTCCGAACTGTAATCAGGTAAAATTGGAAATGTTTCGGCCGATTATTTTGCCCAATGCATTTTTGTACTGTTAAGTCTATATCTTGACCAAGCGAATTAATTTTGCACAGTGAATGCATTTAATGATTGGTTCAAAATTTAACCAGCATTGAAATTGTTGAACACTAAACGCATGCGTTCCGGAAATGCCTATTTTTTTATCAACGAAAAGATAGCACACCAGTAACAAATTCCAAACCAATGGTTTTGCGAACCGTAACGCAAATATGAACTCAACAGTTTAAATTGCTCGGCTAACATAGCAGCTGCTTTGTCAAGCATCAAACATCTTCTATCTACAAACATTCGATGGCGGTGTTCATATTTCTTATTCGATCAAACATAGAAATAAAGCAACTCAAAGTGCCATTTGGTTCGAATGTTTGGCGACTAGCGGCGAAAAAACGTAAAGCAAATATTTTGTCAAATTCTTGGCCTTGATTTACGAGCGTGGGGATTCACCGAAACAACAACCGATCAAAGGTACGACTATCTGGGTGGCCAATAAATCACTGTGACGCGGTGCCACAGTCCATTATGACGTGTTTGCTTACGTCACTTTAACCAATCCATCGTGGCTGGGTTCGTTTGCCAACGTATTTTGACGATTCTTTTTCCAGTAGTGTCGAAAAAACAAACAATAAAAACGAGAACTATTTGGTCGGGCGCCTTTCGGTTTTAGGTTTCTGGATGTTGTGACTATAATCAAGCAAAATAAAACCGAATCCGCAAAATAATTGCTCCTGACCAGCATATTTTTAAAATTTTGTCATTTTTAAACCGTCAGTAATTTGATCAAAAATTAGCAAACAGCCCATTCGGCTTTATGGAAAATTGTTTCAATGCAACACGATCAAAACCAATACCAGAGACGAAGTTACGATTTTTTTTCATTTCGACCTGCGTCACACATTGTGCGAATAAATGACACAACACACGTTGCAATGCACAGCGCTATTAATAGAAAATCCCGAAACATCTTGTTAAAAAATCAACCAGTTTGGTTCTTATTCGTGCAACGGACAAAACTGAAAACCGTGAACCTAGAAATCGCGACAAACACGAGCATAACTCACCTCATCGGTCAATCAACAAGCGATTCTTTGCAAGTCGTTTTTCAACCGTTCGTTGTACGTCAAACTCGGTTGTGACGAAACAATATGCCGAACGTGACGGCGCGTGAGAAATCCGGACCGCGATTTTTAATCTGTTTTCGCGCCTTGTGGTGTGTTTTTTCGGCAATGTTGTGACGTCATGGCCCCAAGGACAATGNTCGATTTTACGTTTCTGGACGTTGTGACTATAATCAAGCAAAATAAAACCGAATCCGCAAAATAATTGCACTTGACCAGGACCAATGTATATATTTTTAAAATTCTGTCAGTAATTTGATCAAAAATTTGCAAATAGCCCATTCGGCTTTATGGAAAATTGTTTCAACGCAACACGATCAAAACCAATACCCGAGACGAAGTTACGATTTTTTTTTTCATTTCGACCTGAGTCACACATTGTGCGAATAAATGACACAACACACGTTGCAATGCACAGCGCTATTAATAGGAAATCTCGAAACATCTTGTTGAAAAATCAACCAGTTTGGTTCTTATTCGTGCAACGGACAAAACTGAAAACCGTGAACCTAGAAATCGCGACAAACAAGAGCAGAACTCACATCATCGGTCAATCAACAAGCGATTCTTTGCGAGTCGTTTTTCAACCGTTCGTTGTACGTCAAACTTGGTTGTGACGAAACAATATGCCGAACGTGACGGCCCGTGAGAAATCCGGACCGCGGGATTTTTAATCTGTTTTCGCGCCTTGCATTGTGTTTTTGGGGTAATGTTGTGACGTCATGGCCCCAAGGACAATGAGTCTGTTCCTTGAAAGTATAAAAGCTGTGACGCACATTCGACGTGATTATGTTTAAATTCTGAATTCTTTTTGTTTGGCATGAATTCCATCGATTCATGTATGCGGCAATTTTTTTTCTGCCTGGTCAGTAGTAGGTAAAAGTTAAACCCCTAGTTGTTTACGACGTTAGCCCAATAACAACTCCTTTCTGTTTCAGCGCTGGTGGTGAAATACCTTACAGGAAGATTCATTTGGGAATATCAGTCGGATGATGGTAAGTAACGTTGTTCATCTTGAGATAGGTTCATATTAAAACAACCCAAATCACACAAAACCATACAAGGTCCTAATTAAATACCGGAAAGGTTGTCTTTTATGTGCCGACAAAGTAAGGTTTGTCCCCAAAGGTTTGACTACAAGGGTGGGATCGGACATGTACGGCGGCCTTACATGTCACGTCAAACTGACGCGCAAGCTATGAATACAACATGCACTTTTGAACATGACATCGACAAGCAACCTTTATATCATTTATAATACAGTGACACAAGGTTCAACTAGCGCCCTATGACCAAAAGTGCTGTCGTCACTGAGCTGTTGGCGAAACAGTTATGAAGGACAAAAACGATACTAATGTGTTTATGGAGCTGAAACTTACAATACACTCGTGTCAGTCTGAGACATTCTTATTGCGAACAACCAAAATCGATTTCGACAAACAAATGACACAATCAGTTCTGACCAAGAAAAACATGAAAGCGGTGTCAAGGTGTTAAATGTAACATAATAATATAAGGAACCGTGGTTCAGGACGATTTCTGCACTGATATACCTTTGATTATTTTTTTTAACCGAAATAATAGGTATTCAGACTGACTTAAGTGTTCTGTAAGCTTGAGCTCTATTATAGTTTATCCGAAACTGGAATCGTCTGTATTAAGCAACCGTGGTTCAGGACGATTTCTGCACTAATGTACCTTCGACGATGCGAATATGGTTACTTTCAAATTTTATTCGCTGTCAGTAAGTGAAAATGGATGACACTTTGCAATGTCGTGATCCCGCGGCTTTGCACAATGCTGGCTAGTATAAGTACAAATTGCGTTATCGTCAAGCCGGATTACCTTATCGGCTCATCTGGGAGCAGAAAAACGCTTCAGTTTGTTTGCTAAACTTAAGTAGACGAAGGGCACGAATCGCGCACAGCAAACCATAATAACGGAGCCCACAGTTACACTTTTACGCAACACGGAAACCTTGACATTCTTAAAGAAGCAAATCATACGCTCGTATAAGATGTCGCATAACCAGATGTCTTAAAACCTTTAAAGAGGGTTTAGAAAATGCATTTTAGTACGATGTATGTTTTGATCAACCGGTTACTCGCGTACATTATGCAAAAGGACTTTTATTTAGTTTGTAGTAATATAGTGTAGACGGCTGGGATGTCTGTGAGGCTTTAAGTCTAAACACTCCTCGATGCGTGCACATCCAATGCGCCTTATATGTCGTTGTGTGAAGCCCCAGCATCAAACGATACAACATCACGCGATGCCATTTACACAGCGAGGAACAAGAACAGTGTTCTGTCACAGGCAGCCATGCATGTATAATGATCCCGCGAGACGCGTGCGAATCCGTCGATCATCTGCGAAAGAACCGCGCACTTTCCTGGTGTGTTGACACAACCTTTTGGCAATTTGCAAATCTATCCATCCCGTTTTTAGCTTTCCCGAGGCGCCCGTTTCGCTTAAAAAATTCAGGCGTCGGTGTTTGGGCGGGTCAAATATGTCTGGGCCGCTCCAAACGCGTCCCTGTGGTTAAACTGAAACCGGATTGACTTGGGGCTGTGTAAGATAAGGTGGTGCCTGATCGCCTGACCATGATAGCAGATCGGAGAATTGTGGACAAATTGATTTTCTATTGTCGCCTAGAATCTTGTTTGTGTTTGTCAAACCACCAGACTTGAATAAATAAGGGCCTTGAACAGCCCACGCAAGTCTCTCAAATGTTCATTAACCTGCGCGCCTCAAGGGAAATGAGATGCGGCGGGGGTATCACAGGGTCATTAATACAAATTGCTACTGCATAGATACATGACCATGCTATAAGCTATATGCCCAATTTACGTAAATTAGATTCGTACATGACAATGCAATATAAATGACTGTAGTGCCTGCACCACTTCCTTTTCGACGATGACTATCAGAAATCAGATTACAAACCCAGCGAAAATTCTAAATGCCGGTGTTGACGAAACCGACTTTCTGCAACAACTGAGGCCTTTCAGCGAAAACAACAATCTTTAGTTTTCATCACTACGATAAACAGAACTTTTGTGGACGCATGATTCTGCCCCCGCCCCAGTGACAGCCGAGCAAACACCGCTGGAGTCCACAAATAGTTCTGGTCTCCCTGTTTGTGGCCAGCCGTGTGTGTTTTGTGGGGTGTGCTTATGTATACCGACTCCCGATAAGACTGACCCGTGTCCCCACGTTCGGGTGTTGTTTGGAAAAAATGCGAGGTTCATTGTACAAGTGATGACTCAAGAGGTTTTTCCATCTGTAGTAAATGACTGTGATGGCGATAACGAACAAGATTTTTCCCTTCACGCAGCAAAATGCTAAAAAGATTAAGACTCACCATGGCCATCAAACTGTATGTCAGAAACAAATGCCCAGTGACGTTGGGCCAATTAAAACCGACTTTTGACATCCAATAAACACGATGTTTTTTTTAAATTAAATAAAAAATATTCCTAACACTGGCATTTTACATATTCTCCTCCTGACTGAGAAGTTAAACCACGGCTAAAAGATTACGACAGGGCCTTGGCAAAACTTCGAGCATTCGGCTTTCACCGTTCCACGGCCGGTCAATGGTCCGTAAAATTAGTTAGCTGCCGCATCAACTGAAACAAATTTGGGGTCAGCTGTAAGCTTCAATCACACAAACAATCGCAAAATCGCGATTCGCCCGGCGTAGAACTCCTGTAACGCGAAACTTGAAAAAGACAACCCCGTGCTTCAGGCTTAAAAGATGAGCCTTGTGGCGAGGCTGTGTATCCTTGGATTTATCTAATCTGTGTGTACTTTTGGGGCCGCAACGGCGCATGACCGGGCTCACAGTCACTGCTGTGCAGTTTAGTAAACATGCAATTTGCTTGAAGTGAAGTGCAACACTCGGACTTAACCGTAATGACAACAGTGAAAAAACACACTTGGCGTCGAGTGTAAACTTAAAGGTATTTTGCCGTGCGTTGTAATTGCGACGTTTACAAATGAGCCCAGCATCTCGCGTTTGTAATTATACGCCATTTTAAACATTCCTCTGACGTTTCGAAGAGACATCAATTGCTTTTTTTGCAGATCAACGCCTGGCGTGTGCTTTACGGTGTGCAATTTTAAACACTATAAACATGATAACCGTTGTTTCAGATTGGAAGTACGAGTACCAGACCATTATTGACGGAGAACTGGTTTTCATGGAAATCATCGACTCACTGACGATGGTAAGTGCGCACCAGTAACTCACCAGTGACATATAAGTTTGAAGTGGGACAATACAAACGAACTTCAAAGTAAAATCAACCGTTTAAACACACACCAAAATATATTTTTGGAAGCTGGTAGGGCTGTCGAAAGGTCGATTTTACATTGGTTTATCGCAAAAAAATGATTCATCTATCTATCAGTGGATAAAAGTTTCACTGTTTTAACATTAATCGTTTAAAAACACACTAAAACATCTTTATCAAGTTGAACTTCCAAGGGCCGTCGAAACGCCGCATTATATTGGTTCCCTGATGGTAAATTCATCGCAAAAAAATGATTCATACAATAGTAGTAAAAACTTGTTGCCACGAACCTTAAACAATGTAAACCTTGACAGGACGAGGGTCAAATTCGGCGGGCTGAGGGTTTCATTCTCGTCTATGACGTAACGAAGCCAGGGAGCCTGCGAAAAGTAGAAGAGATCAAAAAGCGACTGGAGGCTGTACGTGTGGGAGCCCGATTTCTACCATTGGTCATCGTAGGAAACAAATCCGATTTGGAACACGCGCGATCAATCGACAGGAACAAGGCCCATGCGCTGGCTATGAGGCTGGGCGCAGTCGATCACGTTGATTGTTCGGCGTGCGGTTCGGAAAGGAACATTCGATTCGCTTTTGACGAAATCTGCCGCGAGGTAGCCAACGTTAGGCACCGTTTGGCGCAAAAGAGGGAACGACGACGGAGCAGTCTAAGTCAGGTTAGACAAGGGCTGAAAATGCTTGTCCACACCGGAAAAACGAAGTCGAGCACATCCAGCACCCCTGCGAGTGGAAACAGCAGCCCCATCGGTTCAATAAACGGTCGCTGTAGCAACAACAATAACGGACGTAAATCGGGAAAATACCAGCCGTCCTCCCCGTTTTCGTCCCTCGTTTCCCCGCAAGGTTTAAACGATCTTCCCGAGGAGGAGTCGGGCAGCATTTTGCGATATCTCTCCGAGTGTGACGTACGGAGGGACCGTGAAAACGATATTCGTGAAAGCAGAGACGACTTTCACAAACGCGCCGCACCGAGCAGAAGCATGTTCATACACTGAATCGACGCACACACACACGCACCGCGCATAGTACATCACATAATTGTGTTCACATTTCGTTTTGACAAAATTGACTTGCTTTTCAATCAGGTTTCTCCTCTGATCCAATTTTTTAGTGGATCAAACTACGTAATCATCAAAAGCCTTTATATAACAGCGTGGGAAATGCCACCAGACTATAGGCTTTCATACAATGTGGCAATTTACAAAACTCCAGGTACCACTTGTCAACACCTGTCCTCATACATATCAAATTTTATGATAGCAATGATTTAAAAGATGAAACTGTAAGTAACCTGTTTTAAAAATAAATAAGCTTTTAAAAAATAAAGAAACAAAAACCTATAAATCACACTGAAATCATTCAGTTAAGTTTTGTACTTTTCCACATTTACTTGCTACATTTTTGCCAAATTGATGCTCACAGTTTCTGTTTTTACACAGTCAAATGACTTACCATCTTTTTGTGACAAATATTTCCAAATTTGAGATAAACAACAAGCATGTTTTTTCATCAGGTACTAATGTTTAATTGGACAATATTTTTAATCGTTTTCTCACCTTGTTCCGTTGCTTGAAATGTATCTACCACTGTACTTTATTTTTTTCACAACAAGCAATCAAAAAAACATCGTTGTTTTTTAGCTGTGCATATTCAAATGTGCTTTTAGGTTTTTATCAGATCATTTTCATCTGATAGTCGAGTTTCACAGGTATGACTAACCCAACTGACAAACTTTAGTGACTAATGCATTCACTTTTGAATGTTGACTGTAGAATATCTTTTCACTTTGGCACAAGTTCAATGTCCAAAACAACTGACAAACAACAATCATGAGAACAGTTTGGGCGG
Organism: Phallusia fumigata; assembly: GCA_008931825.1. Lineage (NCBI taxonomy): Eukaryota > Metazoa > Chordata > Ascidiacea > Phlebobranchia > Ascidiidae > Phallusia > Phallusia fumigata. The sequence continues at coordinate 16,668 of QXVZ01033689.1, forward strand.
GATTTGTCATTCCAGTTTATTTAGTATTTCTATGGAGAAAGTAATAAAACCAACTGGGGAGCAGTTTTCGCAGATTTTGGTTACCAAACTTAGACAAAATATTTTATTATTTGCGTTACATAACTAAAGGAAAATCTGTCATAACAAACGCTGTTTACCAGAAGGAAGCCGAACCCGTGAACCGGTTTGTGCGGTTTATTCACCAGAACTGCAACCAAACCGCCCAATATAAAACAAGCGAACCTTAACTGTACCCTACCTTTTGTGTTGGATTAACTTAATCGTGTCAAACCATAGATAACTTACCATGGATGCCAAACACCCATTGTTTTCATTGTGACGTTTTGTTTCGACACGCATGAACGCTTCTGGTTTTTTGTTCGAAGTAAACCGCTGCAAAGCCTGTAGTTTGAACACTTCGAACAACTTTACTTGCTTTCTGCGTTGACATGATGGCGCAATGAAACTGTTTTGTGCCAGATGCCTAACGTCCTACCATATGGCGAATGTTACGGCCAAAAAACAACACTTATTGTTGTGAGAAGGGCTGATTTGGGCAGGACTGCTGCATGAAAAGCAAAGCCTTTGTACAACGTGATAAAAATCAAGGCATTAAAACCTGGAAGAGCCGTTAAACTCGACAGATAAACTACCATAAAAATAAAAGGTAAGAAAAACACAACCTGGTAATCTCCAATGTCAACAGCCTGTTAAAAAAGTTTACATTACCTAATCTCTTTCCAGATCACTGGATATTTTAGAGGTATGTTGCTGAAGTTTTTCCAATTAAACATTGTGTTTATCTTATCCAGATGCAAATTGCCAACTATGGACACAAAATAAAAAAAATTAATGGCTAAACCAACTTTGAAAGGTTTAATTTTCACTGCACAAAATCTAATTTATCTTTAAAAAAGACTACTTCATTCAATGGTGCATGTGTACCTGTACTTCTGTACAGTGGATGTACTGTAAGCCTGTTGGAAATCTTGTTTGTGGAAAACCATTTTTATGTTTTTGGTTTATTAAAATGTTTATTACTTCATATCGCCAAATGCANCGGAACAAAAATCAGTCGTCCAGCAGGTAGCACAGCATACATTTTTACAGACGACAACTAGAAGCGCTCAACCATGACCATGACAATAGGTTTGGCATCCATAGTAAGTTATCTATGGTCAAACAAAAATATTGGTTTGCAAAGCTAAACAAACAGGTTTTAATTATGGATATCAGCCTCCCGTTTCCTAAAAGTTATTAAAAAAGGTAAATTTTCATTGTTGCTTCGTTTAGTTCCCTTTCCTCAAACTAGATTTGTATATGATAGGTTTTAAAAAAACCTTAGCCCATGTATTAAACAAATTTGAACACGAACGAATCGAGAAGTTCACGTTACGCCGAGATAACAACCCGATCCAGTTCTTGCCTTTCACAGCCTAAATTTATGATAACTATTAAAGACATACCAAACTAAAAATCTGCTCGAGAACCTGTATATGGTGAATAATTATGTTGCAAACATTTTAACTACCGATGTGTCATCATTAGTGCAAAATAAGACCACTTTGTCCGCTGTGTACGAATCACTCAAAAATGGAATGGAGTTTTATGCTCAGCCTGTTATCCCACGCAAACTTGGCAAAAAGTTTTTATTGAACACGAAAAGTAAAGTACAAAAACACGGTTTGGAAACTTGGCGCGGTCTAAAACAAAACAAAACGCAAAACCNTTATCCCACGCAAACTTGGCAAAAAGTTTTTATTGAACACGAAAAGTAAAGTACAAAAACACGGTTTGGAAACTTGGCGCGGTCTAAAACAAAACAAAACGCAAAACCCAAACGCCACCGTCGAATAGGAAATACAACTCGTTGTCACGGATTTGCCAAACAACAATCTCCGTTGTCTTTTAATGTCAAACAAAAACAAAATATTTTGCCTGCAGAAGGTTGGCCTTTTGGCGAGCAACCATGTACTACTAAATATGGGAAAAATAGAAATCTTACGCGAGCCTGACGAACGTCTCGAAGCGTTGTGAAAGGAACAAGGCAGTGATAGTGCAATGTAAAGCGGCGATCTCAGCCACAGCCCGGGTGGCATGCCTAAAAAACAAACGTGACGCAAACGTAAAAAAAAGTAGTGACAACTGCTCGACAACCGTTGGCTTTTGCGACACAGAAATAACGCAAAGCCGAATAATGGTAGTGACAACACAACGACAAAAAGGGCTGTGGTATATTTTGGATGAGCACACTTGCAATAAATGCAGGCATATAACAAAGTATTAAAATAGAAAAACATTCATAGGATTGTTCCGAACACTCCTTCGCTGTCGTTTGTGTTGACGCTGCCTTCACTGCAACCCGCATTCACTTCCACCGACCTCTTGTCCTCATCGTTGTGGATGTTATTTACACAGATCTTGTTGTTGCCTGGCAACGGTGGCTCCTGCGTGTTCGCATGCCAGTCACGTGACAACTGGCCGTCACATGCAGCACCACTGCCATCGACATCGTTCTGGTGACGCACCTTTTCTTGGACTTCTGAAATAACTGTCGTCGTCGTAGCGCTCCTCGATATCACCACATCGTTGTGATTATTGGTCCACGCCATTTCCGCGGGCAGCACGTCATTGTTAATGACGTCATACAGGGGTGTTGGATCCGCTGTGATGTGGTTATACTGAAGCTGTGCTGGGGAGTTGGCTTGGACGGGACGCGATGGGTTTTGGGAGGGGTGGTTTTGCTGCGACGCCATTCCCACCAATGAGAGCACAGCCTCCTCTGTGGCGATCCGCCGTTCCGCTTCAGCGAGCAGCTCGTCGGTGGTGTGACGTACTTCGTCCAGCAGCGATCTGCCGCCCAATGTAGGTGACAGATTTCTCGACGACATCGGAGAGCACGAAGCCGTAGTCGAAGACTTTAGCGACGGGGAGTCGAGCTCTTCCGAAAGCGTCTCGTTGCAGGTGAGGTCGATTGAGGTCATTCTACCCTTAACGCGTGATGGCGGCCTGCTATCGGCTCCGTCGGAGTCGGACTGCACAACGCCCAGCAGAGCCATATTTTGTGTCTCAGACAACGCGGCCATGGTGAAATCCAGTAGCTGCGCCTTCGGCTCATCCTCTTTGGTCTTCTGACGTTTCACCGGTCGTGTGACGTCATCTCTGACGAGCGGCGAGTTGTGACGTTGTCGATTTGGCTTCTTTCGCTTGGCGCCGCCGTAGAATTCGTTGGCGTCGCTTTTACGCGCCATGGCCGCTTCGATGACGCTGCCCCCCTGGACGGGGGAGCACCCCCGAACCGGGGTTCGACTTCTCGAGTTTCGAGCATGCGACAAACCCCCCTGCTCGTCATCGTCGCCACCTCTGTCCCTGTCAATCACCGGTTTCCGTTTCGCCTGGCGTTCTTTCTGTCTTTGAGAAAACCTGTAATGTGACGTAGTTGAGGTTAATAGTTGTGTTGGGTTGATTCCATCAGGGTAATATCGGTTTGAATATATCCGAGTATGAATGCTCAACAACAGAAAATGGGAAATATTTTCTTCGCTGATGAATGCAACGTTACCTCGTTGGTTTCATGTCATCTGTGTTGTTAAAATCTCTGTCGTCGTCCGAATACATTTCTGTGACGTCACCGTCATTAATCGATGACGTGGCCGATGCACCATGAGAACTAAATCAATGGATCAAACAAATATTAGAAAGGTGAACGCTGAAATGCTCTCGTTTTGTTTTGAAAAAATTTAACAAAAAATATCTTTCTTGGCAACAAATATCGCTCAGTAAAAATGAACACGCATTTTATAGATTCAACATTTTTTTACCTTAAACTATTGCTCTCCGATCTTTCAACAACTCCCTGTCGTTGACCTCTAGCACCATCTCGCGGTAACATAACATCGGTCCCCTTACGCTCATCCGACTTCGTATCGGGTTCGTACGAAGCATTTTTTGTCANAAAAAGAAAAAAAAAGAAAAAAAACAAAAACACCCCCCCCCCCCCCCCCCCCCCCCCCCTTTCAGGAAGGGGACCCATAAATATCTTTCTTCGCAACAAATATCGCTCAGTAAAAATGAACACGTATTTTACAGATTCAACATTGTTTCACCTTAAACTATTGCTCTCCGATCTTTCAACAACTCCCTGTCGTTGGCCTCTAGCACCATCTCGCGGCAACATAACATCGGGCCTCTTACGCTCATCCGACTTCGTATCGGGTTCGTACGAAGCATTTTTTGTCACAACCTCTTTTTTCTTCTGGGTGGAAGAGGACCTTGATCTCCTCCTTGTCTCCCCGTCTTCCTTGTTTCTCCTGCACGTGCGTCGGGGGCGGTCCCCGAACCGGCCCGTGACGTCATCGTTGTCGTCAAACGCGTATACGTCACCATTGTCGGCTGGCTTCTCGTCCGCGCGGCGTTTCGCTTCGCGTAAAACGGAAGCGGTTTTATGCCACATTCGTTGCTCGGATTCTGTGAAAAACGTCAATGCAAATCAATATGGACCACCGTCGGTCAACCGCGTGTAAAGAGATAGTCTATAGAACGGTGGGTCCCAACCAAGGAGGAATTCCTCCTCAGGAAAATTTATACTTAATGAGAGGAATTTGCACCTAATAGTCAAATTATCATGTGTGGTTGTTCTCTTGAGGTAAACCAGTGACTCCAAACAGTTTAATGTTACTTTATATTACTTTTTGTTTAGTGGGGGTCGAATGAAAAATTCCACAAAACCACTGGGCGAGCACATAGAGAAGTCTTTTGGTAAATGCGAGTACTTTTCATTTTTACCTTGCGTTACGAGCTGCGGATCTAGCACAGCGAAGTCAGGCAGACAGAAGAGGAACTCGATGCAACCAAACTTCACCACTGAGCCGTGATGCAAGGTCGCTGGACCTGTTTTAAAAAAAACGTTTACAGTTACGTTTACATAACATTACCATGAATACAAAACTTTAGATCATTATTCTTCCAACCAACGTCTCTTTGACTCTCTTTTGATTTTTTATCGATCCTATGTCGATAGACAATGTAAAACTTTAAAGGCTGATTTACACCAGATGCGTCTACCGGTTTGCGGTACGGTTTTGGATCTCGCGGCAAGCAGCGGGCGTTTACACCAGCCGCGACCAAAGTTTATCTAGACGCATCTGGTGTGAATCAGCCTTAACTCCAAAAGCGGAGCTCATATATTACAGAGTTATCTCAAGACAGTGGTTCTATTACTTTTTCCCCTAATACCAATTTCTGGTCGGACCAACTTTTCCACAATTTGCCAAAAACTAATTTATTTATTTTGCCAGTTCTACAATACTAAACATAAAAGCAGTGCTAATTTCGGCTAACAGGTTCAGTTAATTGCCCACCTGAGACACTGTCATTACCTACATTTGGGTAACTACCCATGACGACCCCTAAGGGTCAAACTGGATGTTTGCTTGCTTTATATTGTCCTGCAGACCAAAGGCAGTAAACATTAATCCGTACCTTCCCAACCGCACACGATTTTATCCTGCTGGTCAGAACATCCGCACGGTTCCTCGGTCTCTGGCTTCTCACCAACTGGCGAAATAAAAGTGAGGTTTGACTTCGACGACGATCCTTGTGATCTTGAACTAGTGCGTCGACCTCGCGTTCCTACAGACAGAAAGTCTTGTTTCAAAGCAGAATTTGCATTCGACAACAAAATGCACTATTTTAGGTCAACAAGGCCAAATTCAAATCCCACTGAAGGAAGAATTTTGGTCCCCGGGTTATGGCTGTTTATTAAATGATCCCAGACGTGAGTATGCCTGTGTACTCGAGAGTTCTTGTAGGAGGCAAAGGATATCATGCGGGTTTTTATACCAATCACACGTTAGGGACCAAGTTTTAGGCCTGATTAAAAGCATGTTTGATTAGTTTCCCTTTAAACGTAATTCTTTATCACGAAAAAAACATGTTTAAGTGATAGATATCGCAACCAAGTACGTTGCAGGGTAAACTGAAAACTTAACTGCCGTCTTCACAAAAGCTATTAACGCTTAATCATTCATATTTAACGCATATTTAACATTTTTTCGGTTCAAATTCAAATTCGAAGCTTAAAATCTTACCCGACTTTTTCTTCACCAGTCGCTTAATAGCCCTGGTAAGCGGCGCCATCTTGCTCCTGTGGCGCCCGCGAGGCAATGACCTTGCCGTCTTCTCCAACACATTGGCGCCAAACTTTACTCCGTCAACAATGGTGTCGCCGTAAGATATCAGCTCGTACTGCTCGGTAAGCTACGAAGCAAAAAAAGGCACAGTGATAATTTTTCGATCGATACACTGTGAATAACCAAATTACCAAGGCCTTTGTTTTACCTCTGCCAACACAAGATTTCGTAACCCCTTGCTTTTTATAGGGCTACTTGCGTATATTACAAATATTAAACGGCTGCTGTATAGTTTTTAACTTACCTGGTCGTAGAAGACGCAGGCATGTCTAGATTTAACGAAGTTGCAGTGCTGGAAAGACGAAAGAACCATGCTGCAATCTTGTGACGTCCCGATAGTGAAGGATCTGCGAAAAAGGAACGAATATTCAAATAACAACCAATGGTATGTTAAAAGCCAAAGATTGTGNTCGTAGAAGACGCAGGCATGTCTAGATTTAACGAAGTTGCAGTGCTGGAAAGACGAAAGAACCATGCTGCAATCTTGTGACGTCCCGATAGTAAAGGATCTGCGAGAAAGTAATGAATATTAAAATAACAACCAATGGTACGAAAAAGCCAAAGATTGTGGAACTTTTGCACTGTCCCCAAAAAAGTTATATGTTGCAAACGCAAGTCCAGAAACTTGTTTAAAAAACTTTTCAAGATGTTCCAAATAGAGAGAAAAAATTCTTACCTGTAGTACATTTTCTTCCTTTTCCCCGTCTGCAAGTGGTAGAACACAGTTCGAGCCGGAAGAACCTGTTTTACATTGTTTTGATTCATGTCCAACATTTTTGCATCTTCCTCCATCTGTTTATCTTCCTCAACCTCCGTCCCATGCTCCTGGGAGTGGAAGTTTAAATTTGACGTCCCAGGAAAAT
>QXVZ01033700.1:0-18687 GCA_008931825.1 Phallusia fumigata
ATCAACAATGTCAAAGTTGACGTCAGCAAGTCGATTGAACACGTTGACCAACTTGTGGAATTTGTCCTGAAACGGCAACGAAGGACGTTAAGTACACGAAACAAGTAACCATCTGCGCCTCGTTTCTCCTATTCAAGGGCCAAGTACCAATATTCGTTCCATACCCTGAACATCCTATGCACATGCTTGACACAGTCATACGAATGAAAGGGCCAGCTTGGTTGTCCTACAAGTATTGACAAAGTGATGAAGCTTCCTAATTATTAAAAGCGCCTTTACATAAATGTATGTGCATTCAAGTGAATTGTGCACTATTTCATACTGGATTTGGAAAAAAAGCATCTACCGAACTAGTTAAAACATGTGCTATCATGGCTGAAAAGCGCGTTTGAATAACAGCGTCCGATCACCACAAATGAAAAAAATGTGCGCCGGTCCTTTGCTCCAGGTTTAATTTTTTTCGCCAGATCCTTCTACAAGGTCAAACGGGGATGATGATGGGCTAATCATGCGTGTGCATGAGATGTGTCAACCCAACCATCTTGTTACGCATATGACACAGAGCACCCTCTGACCCTAGCTTTACATATTTTGTCTACCTGTGTCTGAAGTTCACAATTTTGTTTATTTGAGACCTGTGATCTCGTGAGGGAGATAGGAAAAGGTTTTAGTCTGGTTGTGGTTTTTAGTCTGGACGGTCCAAACTTAAACAAATGTATGCATTATGACTTCCATAACCTTCAAATACAGTTTTTTGTGGCACCCAAAGCTCTCTTCAGTTTTTAAAAACAGGTAAGCTTTTTACACTGACAATGTTAATACTTACGATTTTCTTCATCGTTTCGTTGGAGTGGGTTGCGGCAACGGATATAAGCTGCAAAGCAGTTTGGGCGACCGGTCGCTCTTCAGCGTCCTGTGGTAGGCGCTTCAGGTAATCCTCCAGCAACATTTTATACCGCGGAACCCGTTGAACCGGCCCGAGCATGTGATGCTGTAAACACAATCAAACGAAGCTGTAAGACATTTGCGGGCGACTGGCAAATTACACATCGGTCGCACTCGCACCTGGAGCGTTAGAAAATTACATTCTGGCAGTTTCTGGATTGACTTTATAATCGCATCGAAGTCCCGGGACTTTTCTGTCCAGATTTTAATGGTGTTCATCGCCTCGTCAAAATGCTGCACGTAAAGACTGTACATCTTAAGGAAGGGCGCTGCCTGTGCCATGATGTCACCGATCTTGGGGTTGGTTTCCCTGCAGGATGAACATCATAGGTTTACGATCAATCATCGAAAAGTTGGTGTCGATCGGCGACAAATGCCACGAGTTTAAGTCCCTCAATTAACCCGTTCAATTACAGACTCAAGCCGCGCTTTGATTTGAGACCGCACATTAGCGGCCTTCGCTTTAAGGTCGGTACCGGTTGGTTTACTATCAACATTATCAGCATCATGACCAACATTATAACAGGCGCGCCTAAAGTCAAGCGTTCGAATTTCGTAGTGCGATAACATTGCTTGCGGTGTTGGTGTTGGAGACAACACATTAAGGCATAACTCTGTCACTTAACGCACCACTGTTCCAGTCGCTCACGAAGCTGCGGCAGGAGAAAGTTGCTGTGGAACTGGTAAATAGCAGGGATGTGGCAGAATATATTGTTTACCATTGCCTCCGGCATGATGTGTTTTTGCACAGCTGCGTCCATGATGCGTTTGTGGAAGACCTGGAGAAACGAAAATAGTACTTTGCACACGCGTTTTAGGAGCAAGTAAAATTGTCAGAGCTGTGTGTGGGTTTGAACCACACATACCTGATCGATGAGGTGAAGAACTGCCACGTATGACTCTTCAGTACTTAGAAGCTCCTTGGCAATGTTGTGTAATTTTACTTCGTTCGGTTCTTTGAGCTGCAAATACAATAAAAGCCATCAATATCTACTCGCTTACTGAACCTTTTTGCTGTCACAACCACACCCACATTTCCATTTCATGTGACTGCATTGTACTTACCGACGGGCTTGGACTAGCTGCTAGTGACGAGTCGCCTAAAGCTTTGCTGGGCGTGCCCGCAAGGCTATCGTTGTCTCCTTCGTCGCTGTTGTCAAAATCACTCCAACTATCTACACTTGGCCCGTGGCGTAGACTGTTAGGTCGAGATGGAACCTCAAGCGAGTTCCGAATGCTCGAGACAGCCGAATCTGATGAATCAGTTGCGATCTGATTTTTTAGGGGCTTGGGTGGCGGAACTGGGGGCACGTCGCTATCGTTGACCTCCTGTGCGATTTTGTCGTACTCTTCCATAGGATTGAACTCGCCGGAAAGGGACGTGATGCCACTGAACGTTCCAATCGAATCAGTGGAAGTCTCCGACGGCGCGTCACTTTGTGGTCGCGATTTGGGTGGCATTTTAGGCAACGCCGGTTTGCCATTAAGTTTAGGTCCCTTATTCCGCGTATCGTCCGGGATGCGATCGCTTCCTGGGCTCGCATTAGTCTTCCGTTTTAGGTCGAAATCGCCTTCAGTTCTCGAGCGCTCACGTCTGAGCAGTTTAAGAGTCGTTGGTCGAGGAGTGTCGTCTTCTTCTTCCTTGATCAACTCCGATGGCGAAGGGGTGTTGGGTCTTGGTGTATGTGAAGGTGTGGTCGGTGCACTTGTAGAATTTAATGCCGTTACTCGTTTTAATTCTATGAGCTTGTGAAGCGAACTCGTCCTGCGTCTGCCCTTCTCGCTGATTGACTCCGTCACGGGAAGGTTGTCTTCGATCAGCTTCTCGTCGCTCGGCGATTCCATGCCGAAGATCGTTGCTTCAGTTGTTTGAATCACCAAAGGCGATTGCTTCGACGAGAATGAACCTTGCGGGGTAATCTGGTTCTCTTTGGAAGACGGACGCCTTGCGCTGTTCAGGAATGAGCCGCGACGTTTGGTTTCATCATCATCCGTTGATGAGTCGCAGGATCCTCGCTTCTTCATGCGTTTATCTCGAGCGCGATCGGCGTTGGTGCGAAGATTGTCCATTAGCTCGTCCTCGTCCGTTTGGTTCTTGTCCTGGCCCGACGCCACCTCATCGTAGATGTGTGTAGCATCAGTCGACTGCTTGCTGGACAACGACGCCTGATCAACAGATTTGTCTGACCATGATCGCCGATGCCGCTGGAAGGCTGGAGAATTGCTCCTTGGTTGTCTGCAAACAAGAGTTAGACATTTGTAAAACAATTTGTAACCCAACCAAGCAACGTGTTGTAAAAATGGGAAATTGTCTGATAATGGTTGAAACACGTATAAGTGACAAGTTTGGCTCTCATGACAGTTACATGATATATTGCATCAGTGCTATTTGTTCTCGTGCGATGCTGGATTTGTTTTCGCGAACCTGGACTAGTTCGTGCATATAACGTGCTTGACATACCACGAACGGAGCAGCGCAGCAGCATGAAAAACTCCGCTGCGTGGGAGTCCGCTCCCAACCGCAGATACAAATTGCTGGCTGCGACAAGTTTAATTATAGAAGATTTCAATTGTCTGTGCGGCAGATTTAGCACGACCAACTTGTAGCTGTGGCAGCTCGGCGAGTTCACTGGCAACAAAATACGCCGGGAATGCTACTTTCACCACTTAACCATGTTTCAGCTGCTTTCACACGAAACACGTTTGTAAAAAATGGGTGCGCCTGCTTGCGTTAAGCTATGAGTGTCAGGTGCGAACAATTGTGACGTATCCTTACGTCGGACAATACTCGCACATATTTCCCGGCATATGGGCCTTGCAGCTGATCATAACCCCCAAATATCACGAGTAGCTTGCCGGTGCCTGTTGTGGCCTTGTGCGTTTTGTACACAACCCAATAAGCAATGCGGAAGTTGTTGCTTGGACGCGAAGCAGTCTTGCGCGCGGTTATTTAAGGGTCAAGGTCATTCAGTCGTTTAGAGTTTCCACGGCAATGACTGATCGGTTACAATTTTGAAGAATTGATTACCGTACTGTTTGACCACATTTTTTACGACAGAGATTGAGCTGTCCGTTGTCTGTCGCCTATTATCTACATTGTTGAAAGTATTGGTCCAGTAACAAACGAAAGGTAGGATTTTACCTGCAAAAACCTCCAACGCACAAAACATTGCACCCGTCACTGGTCTTCTTGAAAAACTCTTGTATGATCGAAAAACATGAGGCTTTCGAGGGCTTTTTTGAGCGCTTTCTTTTATGCTCGCGCCATTTGCGCCTGCGCAACTTCCTTTCGTCCGTCTCGGGAACAAACAGCGGCACTTCCGTCATGTCACAAGTCATGTCTTCCGCTATTAAGCTTTGTTTTTACTTATTAGGCACAAACTAACAGTTGTCTGCTGAACCAACGATCTGCATGCGTAAGAAAATCACAATGTCAGCACAAAACTCACAGTTTACTGACTGCCTTTCTCAACTTCTGTAGTCAAATATAGCTCAACAATCAAATGCCTTCGGCCTATATAATAATCGCCGAGCAAAACTCGGCGCTAATTGATTCAAATTATATAAGGGCCTCTTAAGATCTAAAACAACACGGCACATCACCGTAAACTGCGCGGCACAGTCGGTTGTCAAAACATCGAGTTATTGAGTATTTTGCAGTAACAGATTTACTCTCAGCAAGCGAACGCATCGGATTTTAACAACAATAAACCATTAAAACACGACGAGCAACTGCAGCGGGCGCGCATCCCTCTCAACAGCTGGTGCCGCGATCGCGTTTCGTGCCGGTGTTGTAGTGATTTCTGTGCCAGGAGGCTGCAGACTTCTTCCCGTTCGCGTATGGCGCCTATTCACGGTCAACAACTTTCGTTCGATTGGCAATTCGCTCGAAAAAGAAAACGGCGGATGCAACCGAGTTGAACGTCTGATGGGCTGTCTCGATCGTTGTGTTGACGCACAATAAGGCTCATTGTTTACCTCAACAAAAATTGATATAGTTTCATAAACTTGTCGTGCTTCTGATAAGAAACTTAAAACCATTCAAAACGCCACCCTGCAACGGACACATACACATTTAAGACTGCTGGCGAATCAAATCGTCCCAAAGGTATCCCCAAAGCAAACAACATCTCAAAACAACAGAGCACCGGTTGGCGCAGTAAAACCGACAGCCTGCGGCCAACAAAGCTCGCCTCGTACGTTTGAGTGTTAATTGCCTGCTTCTCGTTCTCGCCGTTAAGTCGTGATTTTACAAAGGTTTACTCCGATGACGCTCCCCAATATTTACTGCTGTCTTTTCTGAACTGTATGACGGCGTCCTAATATTTTGTCAGTCCGTTTACACAGAATCATTGGTGGTTTTGAGAAGCGCCGCCACCGACTGAGACATAATCCAATTTCCGGATAACCCGTAAGTTTAATCTTCGCTGTCTTTCGTTAGCTGTAAACCGCGTTAGTGTTTGCATGACTTGCTGCCTTGCTGACGTCGATGATCTATGGCCAAAGCAAAGTGAGCTTGGTTCTCAGCTTATCGGGGCCTATTTAGCACTGGAGAAAAGATATGCTATCGTACTAAATCGAAGTCCACAATAGACAGTCAAATTCACTAAGCTTATAGCCACTCTTTTGGATACTATCTCCACTACAGAATTGCCTAAAATGACAATACCAGACTTTAGTCTTGGTTTAAAAATCAATTATCGCTTGATCGACAGTAATCGACTACGCCCTTTTTTCGCCGTATATCGGTTTCACAAACAATATACAGTGGGATATTGTTCTAAATTTCGATCCGATAATCACAGTGTTTATTTTTGCAATAATTCCAATGGCAGTCGGCAGACGCCGCGACTTCACGTTAAAATCCGAACACTCGGCGCCAACCATTATCTCAGCGAAAAGCTTACGCAATTAGCCTTCTGAGTTCGTCACTGACTCGCTGACACCACATGAACTAACTGTGGAGAGCTCTCGACATGTCGTAGTCGGTGAAACACTACACTGTCACCTAAAACCTCGCGACCGACAGGATTGGGTCAATCCTCGGAATTTCGATTTTGCTGAGATATTGAAGGCTGATAATAGGTATCCTTTTGAGATAATGACATCGTGGCAGGCAGCGTAATCGCCAACCAGGTCTTTACGTTGCGTCTCGACGCTACATCCTTCCGTTCGCCAGAAGTCTGTGTCTCGTTTCGACCTGCCCCATGCCCTTTCTGACTTCACCACATCTCTACTTCTCGCTGTCCGTAACCTTGACATCGCGGTTACCCAAACCATAAGCAATTCAGAGCACCATCTGATAAGCGTTATCCTTTAACTGCTGTGTGCACCAATCACATCCAATGCATTTTTTGAATTATGTTTACGTTGATCATACAAACACGAAATACTCTTTACTGCTGCCAATGTCAACTAGTCGCTATTTCTGAACTTGAGTTGGCGATGACGTGATAAAGCTACGGATTTCCACGAGCCCTCGCAAAACCCTTCAAACCATAAGAGGATTAAAAAGTATTTGCTGACTATACATCGCATGACAAAACCGCCGAGCAAAGCGATACGCTTGACGTAGTTTGAAATCTGTTGACAAGCCACTAACCCCCGTTGAACTTTCACCGTCAACTCAACGCGATCTGAAGCAAAATCTCAAGCGCTCAAAACTGGTTTTGCGCCGAGTACGACCAATTTTTGACTCATCAACATGTTTTGATAATCTGTATACACCTTATCCCTGACCGCCCTGCCTTCGGTGCCTTGCACTTGCCCAGCGGCAACAGCGTTGCGCAATCGTTAGTGGGGATGTGGTATGTTAATCGTGCTAATGATAATGATTGCTGAGGGATTTGCGCTGCCCCGTTCAAACTCAAAGTGACAGTGCGGCACGTACGAGACGACTTTACCTATTAGTCCAACTCGCGCGCCTCTGCTGTAATTTGCGGTAGATTTCTTTGACTTCTTCTAGTTTAAAAGTTTAGAGCTCGTAACGAAACGCAGCGACAAGGTGAAGGAATGTCGCCTGGCGCAAAGCTATGCAGGCGTCTTGCAGGATACAATTGGCGCTCGAGTCCAAATATGGTAGAAATTCGTTGAGACATTGTATTGAAGAGCGAGTAACGCCATATCAACGTTCCAACGATGACTGAAGGGTTTCTAGAGATTGCCACTCGATGGCTACGCTCTGCACTAGTATGACGCGACGAGCGATGCGTCACCAATTGCTCGCATGGAGAGATGACAACAGGAACTGAAGGCCGTTCCTCCAGTCACGTGACACCTTGCACCACCGTTTAGGTAGCAGAGTACGGAAGTAGGTGTAACTTGTTGAGGTAGGTTGTAAGCACATCACGGTGACATTTCTATGTCTCGACGCAATGTTCCCGCAATTTGCTGCTTACTGCAGAGTCGCTTCTTGATCAAGTTATTACTAGTCTAGACTTGAGTATTCTCGGTATACCATGCATTTTTATGGTTGCCGCATACGTATGCTCCGCCTCACACTTTGTCTAAAGTACTGGTTTAGCCCTTGGTCGCCTCACGTGGACGCTTTTTATTCGTTTTTCTTTCTGTTTTAAAATGCGACGTGTATGCTGTGTAATTACAGCGAATGTATTCCTGTTTAGGATTGATTAACTGATCTACATTATCTTTAATTTGACTTGTTTGCCGTAGAGCAGATTTTGGCGAGGAACTGCGTGCGTAAATTCATTACACTTCAATGTGTACAAAAACTGTGCCTAATAAAACTTAACACAAAAACCACCTTTACAATGGCTTTTAGATACAAGTTTTCAAAATTACCCAAATGTATGTCTTTGTTTGTGTTTAAGAGTTTTAGGTTGCGCTAGACATAAACGTTAATGATTGGGATTCGTACCAAAGTATCGCAAAAGAACATTTGTTTCCAAAGGTTTAATAAAACCACAGACAAGTTTCGCGTACATGAATCTCAACAAAGGATTACGCACCTGGCCTGAAACTTCCCTGCCCCTCCGAACAGCATCGCCTTCTCTGAGACGCTTGTGTTGCCGGCCATTGTCGACTTTGTGGTTGTGGTTTCGCTTCCCGAGGAAGCCGACTCCGTTGTTCCGTTGCTGGGCGGCTGCGCTCGCGTTCTCTTTACATTTGTCTTCAACCTTGGCGGCACCGTGGGCTGAGCTTTGGAAGCAGCAGGCTTATCGCAAGTATCTGGTGACGACGAGCTCTTGTTGCTTCCGGTGGATGACACAGACGTTGTTCTACTTTTCGTCAAACGCGTTTTAACCTCTGCAAAGCAGAAACTACTTATAAAATCGCGTGATGTGCAGGCGTTTTGGATTATAGGTGCGAATTCGTCGGGATATCAAACAAGATAGGACAAAGCAAACTTGGTTGTTACAGGCTTTAAAATGTGTGGGCTATAAAAATAAACCAAGTGTGTTGTTAGGCAAAGTGTTATTACAAAGCCAATAAAGTATCCTGTACAGATATGAATCGCGTTACTGACTTACTTAATGTTAAACATAATATCACATAAAACAACAAACAGAATGTTGCGTACAATAATGTCATGTAGAAGTGCAGGTAAATCTACCTTGGTTTTGAGTGCGCATAATCTTATCCTTATCACAATAGACACAACACACAAAACACGAGGGTCAATTACATCTCGACCAAAGCTGTCTGTTCAACCCGACCCAACCTCATTTCCGCGACACCAGTCACGTACAAAGCTGTTGTGTGTTTGTGCTGTCACCGCAACTCATGTACTTAGTAACTTCTAGCCCTAATTCTCAGCACTGCACACCTTTCTGTGTTTTGAGGTTGGCACTGAAAGCCATATCCTTGTCTGCTCGAAGGGGGCGAGGTTTAATACATAACCTAGACCGTGTCGTGGAGTTGTTAGGAATCCAAACCGTGATCTATAGAGTGGTTCTCTACCCTAATTTGTGTGTCGCGTAAAACAAGTCCGATATTACCGACAAGGACTCTAGCACTGGCTTTACAGTGTCATGAATTCCTTACTAGTGTTGAATATTATAACTTTTTTATCGCAATCTATACCGTTTTGTCAGGGAAGCACGGTTCACGTAAAATGCTTTCTTTAGAATAGGGCGCCTTACTATGGATTCCCTAACATCCTTGTTTACCACATTTTGCAAATACTATTTTCCTAGGTTTGAAGCTGCTTTGTGCGTTAATTGAGTAAGATTATACATAAAACCTCACAAGGGGATTAGTCCAAAAAGTGAACTCTGACCTCAACGGCAATTCCTAAACACAGATCTGTAGTTAAAACTTTGTACTTTCCATCTTAGCAACTCATTCACGTCGGCCGCGCACAAAGAACTGTTAAGTTCCTTACAGCGTAACATGCAACGGAGAACAGGAAGAGCGCGCCTGCGAAGTGGCCCACGTCGTGCCGTGAGTTCATCTCTGCATCTCACCACCAAACGGTGTGACGTGGTAGGTCCGTATAGCGGCCGAACACTTTTGTGCAGTCAGTCTTCTTTAAAACAAAGGCGCAGTGATACAGCACAGCACCTGTCAGAGCTGAATCACCAAAGCCCAGCGCGTGGGGAAATCTATAGTGCTCGCCTGTGCTTCCGTGCTGCTACTGTACTGGCTGCAAGGCGCTGAACACTTCATCTGGACTGTGAAATACACAGAGCGCGTTTCCACGGGAACATACACAGAATCCATAGCCCATTCAATCGAAACAACGTCTCGCTATCAATTGTTTAAGTGGTTGTGGTACTATCTATGATGTATCTAGTTTGTTATGTTGCCCGGGTTTGCGTATGAGCCGACGTGATATTACTGGATAGAGGACCGCGTCGCTTGCCTGGCGGAAGCTACGTCAGCGTGTCGAACCCTCGCATGCGGGCACAATATTAATCTCACGCTTCCGCAGTTCATGTAGATACAAAAAAACTCTCAACCAATTAAAAAACTCCAACGAATTTCACTTTAAAATCAAAAAATGTGTTTGTACCACAGCCTTAATGTCCTTGTATTGATAAACAGGTAAACAAATAATCAAATCGCGAATCATTGCTAAAACGACTTAAATTTGGTTGCTAATCACGTATTTTTGCGTCATAAATGCGTCATCTATGTTTTTGTTTTGTTTTTTCATTTACTGAGAAAACATAAAGAACAAAATCATTACATTTACAAATATGTGATGGAGTTTTTCTGTAAAATAAGTGCGCAGTTAAATGTACCACAGCAAGGAGATATATTTAATGCGAACTCAGGATCAAATTTCTGTTCTCCTGGGAACTGGGAGGGAGCGCTTTGTTTGTAGTCACAATTCTTTCCGCGATGGCAAAGTTTATGGTCGTATTCTCGATTCGGGAATTTGAAACACGCGTTGTCGCAGTGGAACAGCCGCATAGGTGACGAAACGCGACAAAGAAAAAAACCTGTCGCCCCTGTGAGACTTTCACACGTCCCTTTCGGTTTCATTCAATCGAGTGCAAATGAAATCCTACCTCTAATTCGGTCTAGTCAAGTGCCAGTTCACGCTCGACCGACTGTTCAAGCAATCCTTCGCTGATAGGGAGTAACTTGACCCGGGGTTCACTTTCGCTTGGCCGTTTGAGTCGCCAGGCACATTTGGTCAAGTGAATGACAACTCCGACTTGATCAATACGTCGGGCTTGCGCTCGACCATCGGTACAACTTTATGTCATTTTAATACACTGACAACATGTGTAACCGATTTTCCTTTGCTAAGATAGAGTCGTTTTCATGGGTCTTAGCCAACAACTGTGTTCAAGCAGTGAGAATGTGACGTCACCCCGCCTTCACGTACCATTGTTTGGGGCGCGACCAAAAATAACTCTGATTGATTTCTTGATAAAAACTTTCCATGCAAGAGTGCATGGAGGCCGTCAACAAACGGAGCCTACTTCCGTGATGTTACTCGTGTTCGAGTTTCTGGAGATCGAGGCTGTAGACACTTGCGGTGACGGTGTATTCGCTTTTAATAGAATGCACTGCCGGGCAAGATGCAAAACATGTTTGCAGGGAGGCTGCTGATAGCCCGGTAAAAACCAAAAGCGCACAACGCACCACAGCTGGTACACTGTTGACTTACAATGTTGTTGAACTGCCATCGCGAAAGCTACTGCTACTTGCGGTCTACCAATTGTTTGTAGCGTAACATTTTCACACAATTACGTGTTCTAAGTACAAACACCCACACTTACATACAGCACAAAGGTAGAGCTTAACATGTAACACAAACTATGGTGTTGTCATTAACAGGATACCATAATGTTTACCTTTCCGAATCAGGCCGATGCTGCTTGTAAAATATGACGATTACAAATTAGTTCTAACATCACCCGTGACTGTGGTGGAGACTTCCTGTGGATCGTCAACAACTACATCAACTAAGCTGTGTACCAAATACGCCAAAGACTCGGGATTACATGTTGGAAAACTTCTCCTACGTAGTTAGTCAAATATGGAAAGCAAACATTGGCGTGGCAGCATCATTTGTAGGTCACGCTATGCTAGTAGTAGCTTACTTTTTGTTGGTAGTTTTTTGCACTAAAAAGCTGGAAGTACGTATTCCGTACGTATCTTTTAAACTAACTCGAAACTGGTTTGCAATAAGCGCTATGCTTACAAACGTGTGAAAGGCGCTACAGACGAAAAAAGTAAATCGTATGTGAAACAAGTTAGTTTATGCGTTAGTTAACAACAACACTTACCGGTTTCAACTTTATTGTCCCATAGTTTCTTCACCTCGACGAAGGTTTTATGTAGGTGGGGGTCGGACATGGATCGTCTGTGTTTTGCTTTTCGGCTAATAGCTGGTGGGCCAGGTTTTGCCCGAACCTCCTTGTTGGCTGCCAGGCGCATCTTGGGAGCGACCGCTGGCTTCGGCTTTGTCGTCGTTATCCGCGCTTCCATGGCCGCAATGACCCCTTGGACATTGACTGTCAAAAGAGCGTACAGCAGTGAGCGACGGTCTAGCGAAACTAGCCTTGCTTTGCATTAGTGCACGGCGGTTGCGTCTAAAAGCAAGACGCAAAATCGCAGCATAGTCAAAACGAAACTCGCCGCTTTAACACTTCCTATAATGGGCCTTGGTAAAATGTGCTACGTCGCAGTTATTTCATTCTTCGCCTCATGACTTGTGATACACTTGCCAGTGGTGACTCAGTCGTACCAGAAATTTGCAAGAGCCCAAACAGAAAAAGAACTATATCGGCGGACTGCCAATCTATGACGGGGTTCCAAACAACAAACTGCCTTCCAAAAGGCCCGTACCTGGATGGCTGTGGCGTTCTGCGAAAAATCCGCGGTGGTCAACAAACTCGGCATCGACAACTATCAAGCTTTCTGTTGTCTCTGCCATTGTAAAACGGCAGGCTTGTAACACTTTCAATGCGAAGACCCCACAGATCGTCTCGCAATGTTTGCACTTTGTTCTGACTGCTGGAACAACAGTTCAACGATAACGGCGGCTGTCAAATTTCTGTTTGCGCGTTAGTTTCCTCGTGTACAGCTTTACAACTTTCACTTTGCCTGATGCATACAACTTCCCGTAGCGTCTTTGCTCTTAGCTCTACCTGCACAGGATGTATCGTTAGGCCAGCGCGCAGTTTCGCATCAACCAGCGGCTCGCACCTTCTCTCTGACGCTACAAAACAATGTTTACAGCGGCAAAGATGTTCACACAACACACGGTGGTAATTCGAGGATTAACCCTTGTTAACGAATTATTGCGTCACGCCGCTGTCTGACTGTTGTTCGAGATGATATACACACTCATACACGTGATTGCGTCGCAACAGAATCGTCATACACCCGGAAGCGGGCGCCTTAACCAGCCAGGCTCATTTAAGTGATGTCACTTCCTAACTTTATGCTTACAAAGGCGCTCGTGGAACAGGGATGTGTCGAAAGCTGTCCATTGACCGTATTTCTAAGAAGTTGACTGCGGGCCTTTCAGATAGCGCAAAAGGCGGTTAGCATGCAAATGCGCTGAGTGTGCGTAAGATGCATGTCGCCTTGTCTGCACATACGCGACTATCACAGATTATGCGGCTGCAGATAAACACCAATCAGCTACGTTCAATATGCCAATACGATACTCTACGTTTGCGCACAGGAACCCGCGTCACATAAATACGCGGGCGATATATGTGCAGCCCACAACCCGCCCTCTTCCACTGCATAATATTTACCTCTTTTAAAGCACTAAGCTAGTTCGAAGCAAAATATTTGCGGATGTGCATCGATTTTACGCATTAGGTTTTACTCTATGGATTTCCTAAAAGCCCC
Organism: Phallusia fumigata; assembly: GCA_008931825.1. Classification (NCBI taxonomy): domain Eukaryota; kingdom Metazoa; phylum Chordata; class Ascidiacea; order Phlebobranchia; family Ascidiidae; genus Phallusia; species Phallusia fumigata. Next base: position 13,231 of record QXVZ01033700.1, read on the forward strand.
ATGAAGATGACGTCTTCACCTGGGAACTTTCACTTGCGCGGGGTTTCAAAGGGTCGCAGAGTTTCAAGTAGTTGACGTCACCTGTCCGCGATGTGTCGCGCCCCCATTTTAGAGTCTGGACCCTGGATGACACATACGCGTATTTGGCACGTCGCCAGGGGTATGACGCAGCGACTGAAGAATCCTCACGCCTATTTGAATAAACTTCACGTAGTAGTCTTCATACGTAGTTTGAATGGAAAAAGCTATTTCTTTAGGCTGCGATTTTACATACCCAGTGTTCTATAAATCGATTTCATGCTGTTGACCAGCCATTGCAGGGCTCTAACGATTCGTATCGTCCCCAATTTGCGCCTTATCTAACACCTGACGACTTAATGCGATCCGCATTACATAATTTTCTGGACCGCGGTGTAAAAAAATCGTTACATACCTTTTGATCTGATTGTGAGAAACCCTCTATTACTTCATACAGGCCATAATCTGCGCCTGAACGTCGCCAAACTTGGGCAATCGTAACCTCTACACACAACTTTCAGTGTGCTCTGTACACCTCTAGGACGTATGCAAAAAGAGGAAAGGGTTGCGTATTTCCGACCTGTCTTAAAAGCTCGCTTTCTGTTTGCAATAGCATACGGCACCGCCTTATAACCTTAGTTTGAACGGGCTGGTGCTATTGTTACAGACTGCTGTTCGCTTTCCGTGCCAAAACGCTCGAGAGTCGGGTTTATGCAAAAACGGTAATTTTGTATTCCTAGAGAATATAAATCCAATATTCCTAAGCCTCCGATTTATGTTTATACCACCCACCTTGCGAGGACCGCCGTGTAACGTGCTTGACTCCAAGTTTGCTGATTGATACTCTATCAACTGATGTTGTCCGACCATAACCAGATGTCAAAATCTCGGACCTGTGTCGCTTTAAAATGGATTTTGGCTTTCCAAAAGCAACTTCCTTAGCTTCTGGAACCTTAGTTTGCTGTCGTTCGTAAGAATTACGTTGACCTATTGGTTGAACGTACGACGGAACATAGCTGGGTCGTTGAGCTGACTGTCTTGCGCCTGTCACAGCTTTTCCTGGTTGCTCTTTGGCCCCGATTTCATTGTTATTTGCGTCATCACTAGGTTGCGCCGGTTTATGCACATTTCGCTGTGATGTCATGATGTCAGGATACTGTTTGTGAGTAATTCCTCGATGCGCCGAACTTACAACACACGCCATGCGTCCCCCTGAACAGTTGTCGTAGCTCATGTACCGTGCAGGGAGAACAGATGGAACAAGCGACGTTCCAATGTCAATATTGCCTGCCTTCTGTGCCTTGTCGACGACGCCTGTAAAAATGACGCACTCCCATTTACATCCTAGGAGATCACTGAGGTGAATCAGCTACTGCACACAAAAAAGGGAGAACTGGGCGTTTTTATGATGCACTTTCGGTTCTTCTAAGTATCCTTCCTGTGATACCGAGGTTTTTACCTCGCCTAAATTGATAGCGCGTGCGAAAGAGACTTTCGCAATTGGGGTTTTCTGCGCGAATTTACCGTTCAGCCGAATGAACCTGATACGCTACAGATCGACAGGGTTTGGACGGAAACCTGAGTATTGCGCAGCCTTAAGTAAATACCGACTTAGCGCACGTCTCCATCCCAGCAGCTGACTCACTTACGATGCCAAGCTACGGCCAGAGCTTAACGACAGTATAGGCACCTGTCTAACTGCAACGCAACCCCACGCGGATTCTTGGTTGATGTTATGATTACCGCGACTGTAGTCACTTAACTTAACTAAAGACGACGTTTATCTGTACAAGGCATAAATACAGGCGTTAAGCGCCCTTTGTCTTGTGTCTAAAACGACAAATCCTGATTAAACTGACACTAGTGCGACGATTTATAACTGATGCACATATGACATCGACGTTTGGCTACTGAAGTGTTCCCAGAAGGCCAGGTGTGAGAGACCCACAGAGGAACTCGTCACAACTCGCAAATTTTAAAGGTACTTCACATGCTCTGCCAATCATTAATCCAGACATTCATTCACTTCCCTTTTCATTTCTCTTAAATGGTCGTGCATTAACACAGGAACTACCCTTGCCAAGAACTTATATTTACTCCAGCGGTTACTGTGAGGCGAAACTTGCACTCAGGTTAGGGCCTATTGTTTGCGCTTCGCCTGAAAGTTCATGCCTGGAAGCGGTGAATGCCCTAGCGCTGGGCCTTTGACCGGTGAAATTGCTGCACGCATCTCGCGTAATCCTTACACTGTTGCATTCGCCCATGACGAATACCGCTTTTCTACACACTTTGCTGCAAAACTATTTTTAAATTTGCCCTGTTCACATTACCACCTCAAGCAGGGTTTCCCTTAACCACTAAAAGCGTACCGCTATTGTCGCTTTAAGAGGCTTCGAACTAGAAGAAAGTGCACAAGCGTATAGCTCAGCGTGGTGCACACCCCTGAATTGCGACGAAGCACATCGCGTATAAACACAGTGTATCAAGCGACCTTTTTCGTCTAAAGGCGCACCACGCGACAGCCAAGGGTCAAGGCAATATTGCCCACAGTCGCGCGTGCCTAATGGTTCGGAAACTTGGAACCGTTAATCTTGTTCACATTCAAAGCCCTGTCTGCCACCATTTCGCTGGCTAAGGCGTGTTATTTCTGCGTGTAATGATACTCATGACACGAACGAGATTCATGCACAGGCAATAACAAAGGAAACCACGCGGTTCATCCAGACGCTTTATGCAAGCGCGTTTTATTTTGGAACCTCCGCCTGAAACACGATTCGAGTCCTAAAATTAAATATTCTCAGAAGCTTTTCTCGCAACGTGACGGTTGAAGACAGTTTGGGCTACCCATGGGTAATTTACACATAAACGTAACGACCCGGTCTGTTCTCGCAATATCATGAATCGTGTCGTGATTATCATTATTAGGTTATCCTTCTATCCCATTTTGACTAAACTTTTATTGCTCTGCGCTGTTCATCACTCGTTTTCGCCACGACTGTTTTCTGACGTACATTGTCTAAACACGATTTGTGATCTATAAGTTACTTCAAAGTTGCATTTTTGTCGTTTAGCGTTTCTTGTCCGCTCTTACAAGCACCAAGGGAATTGTGGGCGCACAAACTGAGCCAGTTTAACAATTACTACATTGTATTGTCGAAATATGAACCTAAAGAATCATTTTTCTACAGGCTACGGCGGTTACGATTAAACATATTTTCTTTCTGATCTTTAGTGTATAAAATTACAATGGTTTTCGGTGCCAAGTTAAACAGTGCAGCGACTGAACAATACTACCCGGATCGCTTATTGGCAAGTAGCCTACCTGTTGATATTTCTCTCCAATCAATCTGTACCTATCTGCAACTTTGACAAAGAAACAAATAAAAAAGTGTCAAAACATTCCATGAAGTGTACGGATGGTATATGAAACGACTTATGGCGTTTCCGGTTGCAATCACGGTGACGCGCGACGTAAGATGTGCATACTTCATCGTCTGTTACGAAGCTGCCTTTAATTATAACCAGGGAGTGTGGCCCGACAATGTANAGTAGCCTACCTGTTGATATTTCTCTCCAATCAAACTGTACCTATCTGCAACTTTGACAAAGAAACAAATAAAAAAATTGTCAAAACATTCCATGAAGTGTACGGATGGTATATGAAACGACTTATGGCGTTTCCGGTTGCAATCACGGTGACGCGCGACGTAAGATGTGCATACTTCATCGTCTGTTACGAAGCTGCCTTTAATTATAACCAGGGAGTGTGGCCCGACAATGTAGTTGGTTTTCGACAAAAAACGTTTAGTCAAATTAAACATGAACCAATAAACAAATATTAAGAAAAGGGACGCTATTTGCCCCGATTAAGCGAAGTTTTAAGAGATGACCCTTTTTCATCCATCCTATTAAAGCTCGTCTTTACCTTTCACAAGTTGAAAGCGACTTTTATCATATCAGCTACGGTCCAAAAGCGTGTTTATAACCTGCTTCAATAACATTCATTAAATTCTCAAAACAACATATATCAAGGATAGGGAACGGTACTGGAAGTATTACGTTGTGGTTATCACGTACATCATTGCGTAGGGCGCATCGTACCGTACCTTTTGATGTTTTTGCTGCTCACAACACCCTACTAACGTACCGTATTGCCATCATTGCTTGTAGGCAACCGAATTTAATACTGCCAAACTGTGTTTACTCTTGTGTGGTGGTATAAAAACCACCAATTAAGCTGCGGCCTCCGTTGCCTAGTTGAGTCAAGCACAGGACTACTAAACATTAGTCTGGTATTTTGCTTAACATAAAAACCACGCTTATTAATGCAGACAAAGAAAGAAGTTAAATTAAAAGGTTGAAAACTGCCTTCACACTTCGCAGACATCACAGACACACACGACCCCAAAGACAGGACGTGTGCGACAAGCGACAGGCGACAAGTTCCATGATAAAAGTCCCTGGTTGGCAAAAAACTCAATTGTATTTGTGTTAAAGAAGTTGTCACAAAGCTGTGGTGTTTTTGGTATCAGTTACTGTACGCCGTTTTAGAGTTTGGAAACAGGCTTACAAGCAGAAACCAATACAGTAGAAATATCCGTTGTAATTGGGCAGGGTAGCTTGCTTAATTTTGCATTTGCCCAGTTGGAAAAAGTTGCAATTTAATATGTTTTTAGGACAATTTGAACATTATTGAGGAGATTTTAACTTGTATTGTCAATTAAAAAACATGGCAAGTGCTTCCATGGAAACTGTTCCAAAGAGTTTACGCAATCTTCGTGCATGTTTGCTTTGTTCTTTGATAAAGGTATTTGGTAATGTTTAGTTTTAAACAACAATGGCACATACAGTTGATTTTGATTGAAAATTTTGATTGAAAATTGATAAAATTTTATGATGTTTGTTATTTCCTACTAAAGCCCCCACAATATCTGTTTAACAAAAATACTATGATTCCAGCTAAATTCTTTTTCACTTCACATTTTCAGAATCTGTGCTATCTAACTCTTTCTTGTACTTAGCACTAAGACCAATATTTCAACATTCCTTAGAATATTTTATCCAAAGCCTACTGTTTTTAGACAATTGATCAGTTTGAATATGACGGATGTGAAAACTGCGATGAATATTTGCACATAAGAGGCAGTCGGGAAAGAGTGTATGACTGCACAAGTTCCTCGTTTGATGGGTCAGTAAAAAATATTTCACACAAACTTTATACATGTAGCCTTTAAAAGATCAATATTGTTTTTTTGTGTAAAGTAGCGTGTGTAAGCATGGCATTTATTGTTTGTAGATGTATGATTTTAATCATATTTTCTAGGTTCACATTTTTTTCTTTTTTTAAGTTCATATAGACATAAAGAAACATAAATACATACTTCTAAAAATATGGACATCGCAAGTTGTTGTTTAATAATCAGTTATATTTAATACAAA
>QXVZ01033701.1:0-16632 GCA_008931825.1 Phallusia fumigata
CCAAAATTTTGTTTTCTTTCAATTTTCCCATGACCAACATTAAAGCGAGCCGGTTTATGACGCGCGCCGCTTTATTTCAGACAAATGTTGTGACGTTCATCAAGGAGGTATTTCGTCAAGTTTAGTTTGGATCTTAATTTTATCTTGTTTTGATACACGTTATATTGGCAGAAAGTGTCTCCTAATTCCTTGCGCATTCTGTGTGGCCTAAGAAGATGTGGCTTAACGTCGTCTGGCAACTTTCAATGATATTTTGCTTGCTTTTACTGCCATATGCCAGCGTGTAAAGGATTGGCCTGTTGTTTGTAATAATTTCTACAATTACAAAAAAATGGTGTCTAATGCTCTAGAGTTTTTTAAACGTAAAATCTCCAAAACTAGTTCTTGCTTTAGCAAATGGCGTTTTTACGCCCGGGAGGTTGGTTAAAAAACAGGTTCTATAGCGCCACCACGTGATAGTTATTTATCAAACTTACTTTTAGCTGTTTAGTTTGTGGAAATATTTGAATGCAAACAAGTACTGATATAAAGGCGTACCTAAAAAAACATAGTAGGTTTGCAGTAATATCATGTAGCTAAAATCGCAAAGAATAAGCTTTAGTCAAGTGAATCCTAGGCTGGAATTTTATTGATTTCAAAAACCACCAACAAAAATTTCAAACGTAAAGTACAAGCAATTGTTGTATAAAAGTCACAAATTAGGCGATACGAGCTCGCAAATTAGTTTATCGATCTTTACAATAAAAATAAGTCTGCTAAGAGTTTTCTTTCATGCCGAATATTAAAACGATTTTTGTTCTGTATACTTCGTAAAAGTATAGACTTTGTACGTTGAGATTTGCATTACAACTACAGGTATCTTTCCATCACAAGTTCTTGAACTCGCAGTGCGCCACACTGAGAAGCTCAAGCGTTTTTTCGGTTCTCCTTCTAAACTCTCTTTACCCGCGTGCACGCGCGATGACTGGGCACGGGCGCGTGACGTCACTTCCGGTTCGGCTTGCAGCGAATACGCCCAGCGACGTAAACACACGCGCATGCGCAAATCGACCACCACGCTATACGCGGCCCGCCTAAAAACAAACTTTACTGGCATAAACTGTGCGATTCAGGAAACAGTCAGGATATTGGCTAGTTTCGTTTGCTTGTTTTGGGAAATCGGCCATCNCACGCTATACGCGGCCCGCCTAAAAACAAAGTTTACTGGCATATACTGTGCGATTCAGGAAACAGTCATTCAAAAAGGATATTGGGTAGTTTGGTTTGCTTGTTTTGGGAAATCGGCCATCGGCCATTCTTCGTGACGCTGTTACCAGTAGCTGTTGTGTAAAATATCAGCTTTGTGAATTGACGTTATTAATCACCTTGGTCTGATCTGTGGAAAACACAATGGATCAGAAACCGAAGTTTACGTTGAAACTGCCCGACATAGAGGATGGGGAAGTGTCGTCAGACGGGGAAACGTTAGCGCAACAACAGAACAATGCAAATCATCAGCAAGAACATTATCATCAGCAGCAGCAGGCAAACAGCCAAGAAGTAGTACTGACAGTGGAACGAAAGTCAGCTTTTAGACGCAGCCGGTCACGATTGGTGCGAAGGAATTCATTTCCTAAGGTGCCAGAAGGATTTTTCTCAGTGACCAGAACAATGTCGGTTGATTTCAATTTGCCAAACGGCGAGAAGGTGTCCTTGAATTGCGCCGGTAACCATACTGTGGGGCAGATTAAGTGTGAAGTTATGGTGAGTGATAATATTGACAAAGTAATGTGGCTGGCTTAAGCTTTGTAGATGCGTTGTAGAACCTACTGCTGTGGCCCCTACCAGCAGTTCCGGTTTGTGAAAAGTTCGTAAAAAGGAAACGCGCCTGGCTTTAAGTTCAATGAATATAGGGTAGCTTAATGAACAAAAAACTCTTGTACATAGTAAACACGTTGAAATGCGAACACTTTAACAACGATTTTATCTTTATGCCGCACACACTTTGTTGCTGTCCGAACTTCCATTGTGTCACTAATTGCGTCATGTTTTCGTTACCACTCGCGTCTGTATATATAGTTTTAGGCGTCTCGTCANTGTGAAAAGTTCGTAAAAAGGAAACGCGCCAGGCTTTTAAGTTCAATGAATATTGTGTAGCTTAATGAACAAAAAACTCTTGTACATAGTAAACACGTTGAAATACGAACATTTTAACAACGTAGGCTTAAAACCAGACCTCTAATCGCCGGATTTTATCTTTATGCCGCACACACTTTGTTTCTGTCCCAACTTCCATTGAGTCACTAATTGCGTCATTTTCGTTACCATTCGCGTCTGTATATACAGTTTTAGGCGTCTCGTCATTATGCGCTGATGATAAAAACAGCGGTTGTCGAAACGTTTGCAATACAATGTATTCACAATGTACAAGCTTTCTGGCAGTTATATTTTGATCTATTTTCATAGTTCGTTTCTTGTGCTCCGAAAGAAACTGTAGTTTAAAATGTCGCCTGTGTTGAGGTACGCTAAATTAGGATTGTTTTCCTTGTAAACTTCTTGGAAGTGGTTTTTCAGTCATTTCGAGGCCATACTGTATATCTATACAGCTGCACATGGCCAAACATATTAGCAGTCACTGCGGCATTGAACTGGAAGGAAACGGCAATCGTCATCTGACGTTAAATGCACAAAGAACTAATTTCCAAAAAAATAAACGTTATGTTCTAGGACATTTGGGTATACGTTTTCTCCCATACAAATTACATAAACAAACTTAACGTCCAACAACTGCATGGCATCTAAGCCTTATAACAATGTGACGTGGCTAGATTTCCTGTGATTTTAGCGCATTGACCTTTCACCAGTCCAAAATTTGCATAATGATAAATAGCTTTTAGCCGAATGTGTCCTTTTTGCGCCGACCATTGTCGTAGTGAAAAAGATAGAAAGCGCAAGCTTTTTATTCATTTATTTTTACACCCAGTTGTATTGGATGAAACGTTTAATTTATAATCAACAATTTCTAACATCTGTTATTTCTTTGTTCCTAGGAGAGAGCAAGAGAGATTTTCCCCGCCTCCTACGAGCAAGTTTGGGAGCAAGACGTTCTTCTCACTTACACCAAGGATGACAAAACTTACGAAATATGCGACATCCACCAGACGTTTCAAACGCTGAGGGTGGTTAACACTTGGATTAAAGCGGGGATGAAGGGAACGCTGGACGTCAGGTTTATCCCGTAAGTAAACTACATCGATGTGTATATAACTTTGGGTTACCTATAAAAGAAGATCCCTGATGTAAATTGTCATCATGGGCGTAGCTAGGGGAGGAAGGGGTACAGAGGATGTTTCCTCCTCAAAAAAAATTTAAAATGTATCAAGGCAGGTTACCCCTGCAAAAATTTGATCTCCCAAAAGTTTGTTTCATATTTATCTCCGAGGGGCGGAGCAACGCCTGAATGCGTTATGCTTATCATCGTCGAGCTACCTGCCCATTTGATGTCTATGATTCGAATGTCCGGTAAAACTCCACCGAGGTCATGTAGATCAGCACGTTGAAGAGCCAGGCACGGACAGAGCCCGGCCGTGGTGTTAAATCCCACCGTGGTATAACATGTGCTTCGATGCATATAGTTTTTGAACAAAAGTCACCAAATGGGGGACCTTTGCTGAGCGAAACTTTAAACCACGCAACCTCCGTTAAAATCAATTCTTGGCGTTGTATTTTTGCACAGTACACAGAGTTTTGAAACAAATTTGAAAAGTCACAGGCAGCACTAAGCTTGCTTGGATCTCTGTACGGGCGAGCATTGCAGTGGCGATAGTGTCCAGTCAAAGATAACGTTGTCCATGAATATGCGTGTTTTTATACAGCATGCTGAAATGTCCCTTTGTACTTTAACTGTGACAAACATACCGAAGGTTAATACTTGAAAACACGAAATAGATTTTGGTCGCATCGTCGACGAAGCTGATAAGTTAAATTTAAACATGTTTTTTATAAGTATTGTTAAGGAAAAGGAAAAATGCAATCGTATTTTTTTAATTTTTCGAATAAAAATGCAGCACACGAAACGATGTGAATTATTGAACACGCTTAACGAAGGCGGCGAATCAATTAGTGCAATTTCTGCGGGCAGTAATTGTAAACGCCAGGCAAGGGTAATCTGTTGACAGGCTTGGAGCACAATTTAAGACAATTACATTGCAGTAACGAGACAAACGAAGAAAGACTCTTCAACCTCAAGCTTGGCAGCTTAATGGGAGTCATCTGGGGCAAATACGATTCGTTTGCCAGCAGCCGAACTGATGACGACGAAGTTTATTTGACGAGACGCAAACTAACAAACGTCCGTCGGAGGGCGCTACGTACGCGCCTCTCGTCGTGTTACTCTATGGAACCGAGTCTGGAATATTCGACAATTCCTAGTCATGTGGCCGCGAATCTTTCAGACAATAAGTAAGGTTTCAAATTTCATGTTGTTTAACGGTTTATGGTAAAATTCTTTGACAGTAAATACCGTGCCTAAAATCATTTAACTGCTTCATTGGTTCTATGAAATTAACAAAACGCTAATATTGATGGGAGTGTTGTGTGTTTCAGGGTCACTGTCTGTGTATACGGGCCTAGCAAGAGCAGTTCTACGTTCTCCGTGGCCATCGCGGATTATCCATGCAACATCGTCAAAGAGTTTTTTGACAGGTTTGTCCTGCATCCCATAGATATAACAACTCCAACGAAAACATGTAGATTGCACCAGCAATTTGAAACTCATGACATGGACTTGAAAGTGTTAAACACACAGTTAAACACACATCTCTCATATAGCGTGTGTGTCGGTAATACACATTTTCATGTAAACGGTTTAACAAATAATATTGTCATTATTAGAGAAAAGTGAACGACAAGCTAAAGGCAATGGCCAAACGTATTGTTTAAATTTAAACTGAACGGGACCTCTGTGAAATGTTTATATTTTGGAAAAACAAAGTTTTCTTGTACGGCGCGGTTCGAAGCCTGGGGTTCTTTTTTACTGTAAATTCCTAATACACATTTTATATGTTACCAGTTTGACTGAAGCGAGACGAGAAGTGTTCGGGATCCCTGAGGAAGCGACACCCGACAAATACGTGCTGAAAGTTTGCGGTTTAAATGAGTATATTTGGGGTGCACACGAAATTCTCGACTTTTCGTATGTGAGGTCCTGCGTATCACGGGTAAGCTGTTGTATCTTACTTTCATGCAGACTTCATCTACAGGATTAGCTGTGCCCAAAACAGCATGCTTTAAGATGATTTTAATATAGCTGATAGTATTGTTTCGCCTTCTTGCATCATCATAGTATTTGAAATACTTACTAGCGAATGCAGTGTTTTGCAAGGCACATTACAAAGAAAAACAATGGATCGTTTGGCATTCCTATGTTTTTTTTACATAAAAGAGAGTTTTAAAGTTATTTTTTCACTGCAAATAACAAACGACGGATGGTATACAAAGCTACATTGGCTCAATATCAAGGTTGTTGAAAAAAAGTTATACTTATTGCTGTAATTTAAGTTCGTGCTGTAATCACTCGCAGCGCAAGGACCCACAGCTAGCCCTGTGCGAGCCAGCAGACCAATCACGTGACGTACCGGACGCCGTGCACGACCCATGGTATCTGGTGGACGATTCGACAGGGGTGACTGAGAACCATCAGCAACTGACACTGGTTGGTTGCAAGAAGAACCACACAGAGATCGTAGCCTTCTCCCTGTGGGACATGACGAGAAAATTCCGGGTCAAAGTTATAGGTAAGGTCTTCATGTTGATTTTTTGTTTCATGTTTATCCTCTGGTGGATAACGAAATAACGGCTGAATGAGTTAACTGTCGAGCTGCATAGGTTATTACAGTTCTGCTAGATCATTTTTTGGCTTTTTTCGTTTTTTTGAAGTTAAAAAAATGTTCAAAAGTTGAATCACTTTAAAGTTCAATAACGTTGCCTATTATAAGTTGCTAGTATATTGCTTTAATCATAAGCCCATACTTTGTTTGTTTCTATCAATAAGGGGCAACCAAATTGATCCAACTTGTCCTACATAGAATGTTATTGATGGGTCCACGTTGCAGGTATCGACAGTTTCAGCATCAGCAAGGACACGTTCGCGACGCCCGATGAAATTTACGTGGAACTTTCGTTATACAGGGGAAGACAACGACTCGCTGAACCAGTACTGACAAGTCCCATACAGTTTAACGAAGATCTAAGGTAAAAACAACTGTTGTACTTTAGTATGAGTTTAAGTATTAAGTCGTTCTCGAATTAAAATTCTTTCAAGGTGCTAGCTTGTTAAAGCACAATTTTGCTGCTGTGTTTTATATTTTTTGAACCATAAAATCAGTTGCTTGGTAGTGCAACCGACATAGTTTATGGCAGTGGTTCTCAACACAAAAGCAGAATTTTTGTACTTGCAAGGGAGAAATTTTGTTTGAAAGGTTATTTGTCAAAACGTTTATCAATTGTAAGAGCTCAGTTATCTTCTTAATATACCGATATAAGCAAAATTTTCGGTGGGGGTATTAACTTTTGAATATCGGTAAAAGAGGTTAATGGAATGAAAAAAGTTCCCAGGTGGTGGAAAACTCAAGAACGGGATCTTCTGACCTTTAAAACACCAACCCCATAACTCAAGGCAGTTGCACAATCGCCTAAACGTGTCGTACACCGACTGTCCACTCTACCTAAAACGGACAAGTGTTCCTTGCCTTACATGTTTACTTCATCTTGAAAGGTGGTTTACCTGGTTGGAGTTTGACATCAAGCTTCGCAACATCCCGAAGGAAGCTCGCCTCAACGCCAACATCATCGGCGTGTTTCGAAACAGTTCGACTCGTATCAAGACGGGAGTGAAGGAAGACGTTTCGAACGGCGAGCAACAACACGCAATACTCAGTTGGGCAAACATGCAGCTACTGAACCATAGGTAGAATTGGTGGTAGCTAAATTGCTGATACTGTGGTGAAAAATATACCAGAACATGCTTCGTCTGTTTGTTTTAATATCCTCTTTATCAAATATAAACCCAGTTTTGTCTTTGCTAGGTACGACATAAAAGGTTGTTTCAAAGACTGACAAAGTCGTTCGAACTTTGTGCACATTAATTTCACAGTGCCAAATTCCCTACTAACGATTTGATTTGTTCGCCGCTTGAGAAAACTTTTGGGTGCCAGCGCTCTTGATCAAATCCCTCGTGTTTTCCTCGACAGGTCGGTCCTCCGAACCGGGAGTCACGTGTTCAAAACCTGGCCACTTTGGACGAGCGAGGATGTTTCCATCGAGACTTACACAGGAACTACTGCCCCTAACGACTTCGCCCAGTCGACATCTTTCGCTGCTGAACTGTATATTGAGGTACGTGGAAACCAGTGAAGCTACCAGTGGTAAACTGAAACAATATATCACTGGTCCCAACCTTTTTGTGGTCGCGTACCCCTTTGAGGTAACGCACTGTTGCCACGTACTACCATCGTTTCAAAAAGGGTAATTTCGATCAGAAAACTAATTAGTTTCTTAATCGAATAATATGAATGCAACGAAGAACTTAGATTAATGTATTGTGCGAGAGGTGTTTGCATACCACTGGTTGGGAAACACTTCAATACATAGTGTTGAAATCAGATTATTATACTTGACGAGTATCGTCATGCTAAAAGAACAAGATTGCCCAAGAACCAAATCATAATGCTACAAACACATTGGTAATTATTAAACTTGCAGTTTACAAAATATGCACTTAGTTTGTGTCGTACTTTTTTTACTTTTTTCATTGTTAGATCAACGGCATGAAATTTAACTGGATGTGCAAATGTCAACTTCGTATAACGCAGGCTTTCTTAACCTGGGGTATCCGTGCCCCTACGAGATCTGTTTATAGGGGGTAGGAGAATACTAAACCACTTGGCCAAATATACAGATACTGCCTTTTTATCTGTAACATCCAAACAAAGAGGTTTGGTATTTAAACATGAGAACAATAATTACTTTCCGGAATTACGGGAGGGGTGCGACAACTGGTTGGTGACTTCATAGGTAAACCGACAAGGAAGAAGTTTAAGAACCACTGGTGTAATGCGTTATAGCTTGACTCCTATATGCATCCCGTCGTATTCCCGAACGGAGGTTGGAAAACGGAAGAAGCAAATACTTCCGAAGCGATTCAAGAGGAAGAGGAACCGGAACCCGTCCACGGATCGTCGGAATGGAAGAAACTGGAGGAAGTCATCCAAACTGATCCTCTCACTGAGCTTACCGATGATGACAAGAAGATTCTCAATAAATACAGGTGAAAAATGTGGATACCGCACTAAATGTTTTGACGGTTTAAATAATGACCATGAATGTCGTTTTTTTGTAAATATTGGAGAAATTCGGTGCTTACTTGAACAAACCATCCTTTGCAACCGTGAATGTGGGATATTTACAAAATTTGCACAGTTTGTTTTACATTAGGAACTTCAAGTTTATACATAAAATACGTTTCATTACTTAAATTCCTATAACATAGTTTTTTTGTTTTTGAAACATGTTTCCCATATTCTGTTAGCGATGCTGGCAGTTTCCGTGCGTAAACTTTTATTGGAAACCTTTACAAACCAAGAGATACACAAACAAAGCCTTTTTGGACAAACTACGATATCTATACTTAAACAGATCCTACTGCAAAGACCGAACCAACTCTTTGCCTAAAGTTTTGCAATCTGTCGACGCTGCAAGTTTGGACAGTGTCGTTCAAATGCACGAACTTCTCTCCCAATGGTCTTCTATTTCTCTCGAGGTAAATACATGTTTGGTGATCCTGTTTAACTCCAAAAGCAGTGTTCTCAAACTTTTTTAAAATATTTGCACAACGCCGCACCCCTCCAGTTTTTACGATGACTCGTCGTCCTTAATTTAACTCGAATTAACTTGACACGATTGCAATTCAGCGATTCTTAGTGTGTGTTACAATCGCGTTATGTTGCCTGGGTAATCACGAAGCAGCGTTGCGCGGTGGTGCTAAAAGGGCGCATCAACGTACAAGTATATTTCAGCAAGCACGCGATATAGTATCGAGAGACTGCACGTTCTGCGGTTCACTCGAGTGAAATCGCTTTGCGTACCCTTGGGGGACAGAGAACCCCTCTTTGAGAACCGCTGTTTCAAGGTCATCAAGCTTAGAACGAACAATAGAACTATCCTTAAAGCTACGAATTGCGGTAACGTCTAAACCAGTACGTTTGCTTGGGAGTGTTCGGTCTTCTCGTAAATTTAACACTGTAGGTCCGCTCGATTAGCCTTTTGCAATTTTTGAAAAACATAAGGGTTAGTAGATATTGGGTCAAGTTCAAGGTCATGCCCACATGTAGTTTTAGCCTCGCGAGAACCGGACCTGCAGTTTTAGAATTTAAGTCTAAACATAGGTTGTTGTCAGTGTCTTATAGTGTTTGTGTGCGATTTCTGTTCACCTGGTCCCTTTAACTACTTTAGCGAGCCCACTTTAATTGTGACGTACTTTCTGATGACGTAAGGTCGCCCTGGAGCTTCTCGATTCGAAATATGTGGATCAGAAAGTGCGAAGTCTTGCCGTGAGGACACTCAAGTCGCTCAGTAACAACAAGTTGCTCTCCTACTTGCTTCAACTTACGCAGGTATAAATAAGTTTTGTTTCACCATACTTGGCTTTTCAGTGAAGTCTTAGACGGGTAAGTTTGGCTGATTGCGACATCAGCTGTGGTTGTGGCGTACCCTATGATAAATAAAAGGATACATTCGACTTTTTGAGCACGTTTTGCCATCGGGACGAACGAGTCGAAGCTTCCTATTTGCGATTCTACTGTTTAGAAATTAGTGCACAAGAACGTTTTCAAAGAATAGAAATTCCGCTATAAAAGTAAGGTGCCATAACGACCAAGAAAACAGGGTAATCCTTGTTTAATTTTGAAAAAAACCATAAAGGTACTAAAATGTGCCTTTTCAAAAAGACTTACGCCGATGCGAACGCATGCATTGCAAAGTGTCTGGCTATTTATTACGGATTTTGTTTTTAAAACAGAGTAAAAATGAGTCTAAAAACCTTTAACATTCCTAAACTGTCTCTTATTTCTTCACCAGGCTCTGAAGTTCGAACCCTACCACGACAGCGCCCTCGCGAGGTTCCTTCTCACGCGAGCGTTACTGAGTAAACGGATCGGCCACTACTTCTTCTGGTTCCTGCGTTCTGAGGTGGAAAACTTGCACGTTAGCCAGCGTTATTCCATACTCCTGGAAGCTTACCTTCGCGGGTGTGGGCCAAGCATGATAGATGAGCTGAGCAGGCAGACGACAGCTGTGTCAGCTCTGCAAAATCTATCAAACCGGGTAAGGTTGTTATGGCTGTGTAATGTGACCATGTGTGCTTTTCATGCTGCGACAAAGTTGATTGGAAATAACACTGTTTTGCTTTTTTTTTTTGAAAAATAGTTTCGTTGATTTTTGTTTCAATGCCTAAAAACAATTTTTCCGTGCTTATATTTTAAAATTAAAAGAAAAATTGCCTACAGTTAAAAAAGATAAAGCAGCATTTAAGTGTAAAAGATATTTGTTTCGAGTTTTGTGATAACAAATCGTTAACTTAACTCTCGTACAACAATGCCAAATGCATCCTAGCAATATCTTTCGAATCATTGCTAAAGCACAATTTTTGAATTGGCAACAAACCAATAAATTTTTCAGCTTTCCAGTCGTATGGGAAAATCTGGAACCGGTGGCTCCAAGGTGGGCGACGGACTCAAAGACGAAATATCGAAACTGGCGCTTCCCGACCGATTCCAGGCCCCGTTTGATCCGAGAATCAGCTTGGGGCGCCTTGTTGTCGATAAATCAAAGATTATGGACTCAAAGAAACGTCCCGTGTGGTTGGAGTTCACTAACGCTGATACATCAGCAGTCAGTGAAAATCTGAATGTAATTAGGTGAGTTAATTTTGTCATTAGGTAGATTGTTGTCCAGCGAGTTTAAGAGGTCTGAAAGGTCAGCAAACCGGTCATAGAAGTTAAATTGTCAAAAGAAGAATAGGCTAAAATCCAAGCTACATTAATTAGTTTGCATCAAACTACACACTTACAGCTTAAATAGCTTCTTCCTCGAAAAGTTTTTAAAAATCTCGAAAAAATAAAAATCTGTGCCAATTTTCACCTTGGTTCGGTCGTACTGAGTATAATTAAGAACTGAACCTGCATTGTTTTGCTTACTACGCAGAATAATTTTCAAGCAAGGCGACGATCTTCGCCAAGACATGCTGACCCTACAGATGCTTTCACTCATGGGCAAGTTATGGGATGAAGAAGGTCTTGATCTTCATCTGCTGCCCTACGGTTGTATGAGCACAGGTCGGTCGCTTGGTGTCAGCCTAGTGCAGTGTTTCTCAAACGTTTTTCTTGCGTAGTCCTGATAACGTTTTGAAATTGACTCATCAACAAGCTTCTATTTGAATAAGGAACTGACGATGCCAATGTAGGCGAAATATATATTCCTTTTGTGTTGTACCGACTGATTTTGTGGGAAACTTGCTGTTGAACACAATCAACCAGACAAATTGTTTGGGATGATATGAGGGATTCTAACATTTTCTCCTACAGCGCCGTGGCCCACCTGCAAACCGCTCTATGGCCCGTTGGATAAGAAACACGGGGCTAATAAAATCATACGCAGTGTTGGTTTATTGTTTTACGTAGTACATTCTCGTTTACTTTTCGGGCCCTATATAATGCAAAAGTATATAATGCAAACGTAGAACACAACATTCGCACCTTGTATTTAGGGATTTTAAGGTTTAGCATTGGCATCTACCTGCTACTGACGCCTTGGGGACCCAAACTTAGAGACCACTAAAAGGGACCATAACTATCTTTAATCAGGGGTTCTCAACCTTTTAGTTCTAGAGGTCCTTTTTGATGCCGACAGTAGTCGCGGACATCCCCACAAAATTGAGACAACCATGGCCTGTGTTTCATGCTTCTCAGAATTTCGTCTGTCTAATGCGCTAAGTTTAGGCGAAACTTTTACCATATTATCAGGCGAGTAGTAAGTCAAAACCAGTGTATCATATGCTGCAACGCTGTGTTTTATGTAACATCACAACGTGATTTTGTTTGTCATTTAACATCATTAAAGGCTGTAATTAAACCTGTTTCGAA
Organism: Phallusia fumigata; assembly: GCA_008931825.1. Taxonomy (NCBI): domain Eukaryota; kingdom Metazoa; phylum Chordata; class Ascidiacea; order Phlebobranchia; family Ascidiidae; genus Phallusia; species Phallusia fumigata. The sequence goes on from QXVZ01033701.1 coordinate 12,177, forward strand.
GCCTATTGTAGAATGCGAGAATAATCGTGATTTATTAATCTAATACATTAAGATGTTGCCGCGGATTCCCTGAAAACGCTTTGCGGACCCCTGATTGACAACGACTGATCTAATTCCTTACCTTGAGTCTTACTACCTTCCAGGCATGCAGGTGGGAATTATTCAGATCGTTCCCAACGCTACCACAGTCGCCCGCATACAGAAGGAGTTCGGAGGGTTGATTCGCGGAACTTTTAAGGATGAAGTGCTTAAGAAATGGCTGGAGCGCAAAAACCCGACCGCTGAAAGGCTTGAGGAAGCAGTCGAGTCTTTTATGCTGTCCTGCGCTGGATATTGCGTCGCTACATATGTACTAGGTACGCAGGTTACCTAACTGCTTGTGCGTAGACCAATAAACCACGTTTAATTTAAATTTGATAAATCACCGCAGAATAGTGTGACGCTCAAGGACTTGGTTTTGGATGGTTATAGGTAACTTTAACTTTTGGTATATAAGTTATTCACTTTTATATACGTTCGAACGGTTGGGTGATGCCTGCATTTATTGATCATTTAATTAGAGCTAAAAGTAAATGACTAATTTTCCAAACGTTGAAGTTACTTACTTACAGATGATTAAAGTATCTGTTTTGACACAATAAAATTTTACCAAAATTTATTTAAACCTTTAAAACACAAATCAATATTCGGTAATGCCGGGAATGTTGAAGATTCACCATTAGTCACTGATAGAAGGAAAAAACGTAGTAATAAGAAAAATACCGTTGAATATAAATACAAAATACATTATTGCTTTATTCATGTTAAATTTTGAAACATTGGCAAGAAATTTGTCAAAACAAAAAACTAAACCAAATGAAATTGACGTCCAAGTCCAATGCCCTGGCTTGTCCCCCACTAATACGAACACCAGTGATTCTCCAAGTGTGGTCCGCCGTCCACTCATAGTGGTCCGCGAAAAGATGACTTAAACTAGGCACTGGTTTTTAAAATCGCCTGTTTTGAGAGCATCTTATGATGGAATTCTGTTTGGTGGTCCTCAAAAAAAAGTTCAAAGTGGTCCTTGGGCTAAAAAAGTTTGGGAACACTGACGTACACAATCAAATGTCCTGTAAAGCATTTCTTCCAAATAATTGAAAAATGACCACAAAAGAAGGCCCTTTTCAAACGCGTGAACAATATNTTTGGAAATCGCCATAAGCCGCTGTGGGTGCCGCTACTAAGTTTGAGCAAAGGTGGTGCCGCATCACAGAAAGGTTGGGAGCCACTGCCCTAGATATTAAACAAAAACGGCCAGGGATGCTTCAACATTGAGAAATGTATGGACTAGAATAGAAAAAATTAAGATTCGACGTGTTCAGGTCAAAATCATACGGGCAGCATAACGTCAAACCAGATCTAACAACAAAATAGGTCATATGTTGCTGTGTCATCACACGATCCTCGCCCTTTTTTACAGTCCAAGGAAGCGGCAAATTAAAATCGACGAGGTTTTTGTTTTCAAAACATGATTTCATGATTCTCGCGGACGCAGCATCACAAAAGAGAATCGGAAGATAACAAGTTTTTGTCGCGACTAATAGTTTTAGTTTTGCGTAATCGACGACGTTCGGTGTACGAAGATCAGTGGTTACTCTCAATTGTGACCCAACCCTTCACGAATATTGAAACGTTTTCGGACCGATCCCTTTCCTTCAGTGATTTGATATGTTGGGTTTGACTTCCGTTTATATTTATAGCAAATTTTATTGAAAGCACTTCGTACAGTTGTTATACTGTAATATTAACATCAGTAATCTATCCCTCAACGTACTGCAGAGATTCAGTTGGGAGGCAAAGCAGAGTTCACGGACTTAAAGATAACTGCGCACTAAAGTAAAATACAATCAAAACATAAAGATTAGAATTCACAATATTCAGCACAAGTTCAGTCGGTTGGACACACAATTCAGTGCCTAACGTAAATTCGTCATGCAAATCGCGACTGCTGTTATAGGTATGTACATAAGGTTATAGTGATTTTTTTTAATTTTTTCAAATAATGTAGTATATTGGAATTTGATGTTTGCGACTTGTTGCTACTGCTGTTCAGTAACGTAATAAAATGGTAATGTTTATCCAATTTTAATTCAGACCAGACAAATAGTTATTTATGCCTGAGGTGGTTATCAAGCACAGATTGAGTATCATCATAAGTACTGACATGCCCCATCAAAACTTTTTGTTTAAGTCGGGTCTATGTAATCGAAGACTTGTGGTTTTATTTTTAATTGTGTATCTCGTTTTTTAATTGTTTAATTTCTTGCTTTTTAGCGTTCCTGCTTGTCAACACAATTATCTTTGCTGTGGCAGAAACAGGTAAGGGTGACGATTAAGTTGGTATTCCAGTGTTGTTGTGGGTTCGACAGATTCGGTTAAAGCAATGGTATTCAAAGAATCAAATTGTCCCCAGCCGCATCAAGCATAAGACTTGACTTGACTCAAGTCAGTGTTAACAAAAGACTCGACTAGAGCCACAAAAAATGCAAAAATTTTGCGGTGAAAGAAGAGATTTTCGAACAACCAATTTTGTAACCGACGTTAATATAAATCAGGGGTCGGTAATCTTGCCCAGGCCGCAGTATTTTAATCAGAATATCGCATTTTTAACTGTGGATTGATCTCAACGAAAATGCGTCTTGTGTAGGTTGTGGAAGATTTGGCTGGCAATGCACCGAAGACAATTCGTGCAAATCGATCTTCGTTCGTTGCGACGGCGTACCCCACTGCCCCGGAGGAAGCGATGAAATGAACTGTGACGTATGGGGTGAGGCCAGATACGTGTTGTATTCAGTCTGACCACATATTTGTAAACATTTAGTTTTTTAATTACCGTGAAGCAAATCAATAACTTGGATCTGTTTGACTTGACAAACGTTTTTGACCTGCTTTTGCTTTTTACTCTTTGCGTTAACATTATATGTCTGCAGAATGCTTGAGCAGCCAATGGAAATGCAGAAATTCTAGTATTTGCATTCCGAGGTACGCTCGCTGTGATGGAAAACTACATTGTCCTGACGGGGAAGACGAATCGGATTGCGAATCTTGGGGTAAGAAATTAAGCGTTGACAAAATAGCGGGTTTGAAAACTATTACGGGCCAATGTCGGTTTTTCGTGAGATAACTTTGCTGTTAATTTATTGTCAAAGCCAGGTCGCTTTGATTCGTTCAGATGCGATAACTTGGGCAAAACATCTGCCTTGGATTTAGGATATCATCACTTTTTGCCCTCACCCTCCTAAATCCCCAAAAATGCACTTTAAGAATTATGTATGTTCCTTAAAAAACCTCTTCAATGAAAAAGTATCCGAAATACGGTGTCTAATTTTAGTTAATATTTGCCCCAACTTTTAAAAACTTTTCTGCCGGATGCCCATGGAATCCTTCTATGTGATGTACTAAAGCAATTGTTTCTAGAATGTTGGTCTACTATGATGAAGTGCAGCGACAACAAGCAGTGCTTTCAATCTTTTGAGAGATGCGACGGAAAAACCGACTGCTTCGACTGGTCTGACGAAATCGGCTGCATCGGTAAGACTTTTACGAATATTGATGGTTGCGGTGTCTTTGTCGTTTTACTGCTGTAAACGAGATTAAAGTAACTACAAATAGAACTGCCTATCACAGGGTTTGTTTTGGGGCTATCAAACGGGTTAGTTTTTTCAACTGTATTTGCTAAAAGGTGATCATATTTATTTTGTTTCAAATTGTTTGCAAGGTATGTTGTTTATGATCATTTTTTAACCGCTTTTAGCTTGCACATCCCGACAAGCACTTTGCGAGGATAACGGACAGTGCATTGACAGCTTCCAAATGTGCGATGGAGTAGAAGGAGATTGTGCAGACGGATCCGATGAGAGAAGTTGTAATAGTACGTTTATGTCAAATTACGTCAAGCTTACTCATAATTTTTTCATAATGGCGCACGGAAACCTAGAGATATTAAACATAAAACAAAACCTTCTTGCTTTTATAAATCATTACAAATGCCAAGGATGTGCGATTTGAACTTCATTCCTATACAATTGCTACCTTCATTTCCACAGTCTTTTTTATTTTTATTGAATATTGGTATGTTTGTGTGGCGCATATGGGTTAACAGTAAATAATGGCACAAGTAAAAGGTTGGCCATCCTGATGTAAATCGTTTTCCCCCTATGGGATCAAGCTATTAAGCTGCAGAAAATAATAAGTTTACTTGTTATTATAGCGACGTGTACAGCCGAGCCTCTTCTTAACGATACAGCTTTGCAACTCTTCAACTCTGGTAAGTACACAATTGATCCTGTCTATGTAACTTTGTCTGCCGGTTTATTTAAGTTGTATTTTAGAGTCCCCGTCAAAATGTCCCTTTGGGTTGACTGGTTCAAATTGCTCATCAATCTGTCACCAATGTGTCCTGCCTTACTGCAAGAGA
>QXVZ01033702.1:0-20403 GCA_008931825.1 Phallusia fumigata
ACTTGAGTCGCTTTCTTTCGCTGACGCAACTCACCTCTGCGTTTTATTGCTACTTGCCCGATTTTTCGGGGTTCGAAATATTGTTTTCGTATTTTTAATTCGCAGTTTTAAGTGAATTTTAAGCGCGTTGCTGTTACCCAATGTGTTTTGATCAATTAAAAACCTTGGCCATTTTGTGCACAATTTGTCGCAAATTCAGCTCATGTTTAACGATATTATTCAGCGGTTTATTCACGAATTTACTTCAAATAATTTTAGTTAGTGGGTAGAAAACATGAAAAATTACGCGATGTGCGCGTGAATATTTTTCAAGGAAATCTGACTATGAAATATTTTTTCTCAACACTAGAATTTTGACACAGGTTCCCCAAACTTTCTTGTGTGGTAAATTTCGCTTACTAACAATCGGAGTGACTTGGCAGTTTTCAACCCGGGGTACACGAACCCCCCAAAAACTTGGAATCGTCCTGCACCGATCTGACCTGCGTGAGTTCGTGTCTGAAACCTACACGGCCTTCGCAGAACTCAAGGGGGTCGCGCTCGTACACTTGTTGGCAGAAAGCCAAACAGGGGACGCAGAGAAAAACAACAACCCGAAGCCACAACACGAATTCTACTGTGCCTGACAAAAAATGCAAATCGCTTCTCTGTAGTATAGACAGCCTGTCTAACAGCTGACCCCTGCATGGCTGTATTGCATACGTGCGTGCTGCTGCTGACAATCGCATCATGCTCTTTATGCATCGTGAACTATAGGCGCAACCTTTTTCTATTGCGTGATAGGCACTGGCGCTTGTGCGTAGCCCCAACGCAGCTCATTCATTATTAACCGACGTAAGTACGTAACCCCGCCACGTCGTTACGTTCCAACTTTCCTCGCTTTTTCTCCTTATTGCTCGCCAGCTAATCTCCGGTTTGTCACGCACGCCCTGTGTGACTAAGACCCTACGCACAGAATGCGTAACGACGCACGATGACGTCACATGCTATTGATCGTACGTCGAGCGACGTCGCTAATATTAGACCTTCATCGATCAGCGGGCGTCGACATAATGCGCGCATTATCGCAAATAACCACCCCTGTCACAACGCGTATTGTTTGGGTGTCGTCGCCCTTTGCCTTAGAGGCCGCGCTGGCGAAATAACAATATCTTTGTGCCACAACAACAGGGCCTCAAATCTAATATTCCGATTCTTGTGGCTGCAGCGTTTTAGAGAGGTTTTAAAATGTGCGAACGTTTTCTGCACCTTAAAGAAAATTCAATTTAGTTGCTAATTTGTTGTCTTCCGGGTAAAAAAGGAAACATTGTTTGCTGCAAAATGTTTAAAAACTAAAACAGAAAAGATTGTGAAAAACCAGATAGACCGATCTCACTTACTAGAATCGAAACATTTCCATTTAAGGATCACTTTCAACATTTTCTCAGCACCCCGCTGTGCAAACGTTTGCTTGAGAAGCACGATTGATTGACGACAGGGACAAGAAATTAGACGAAAAAAATCGTTCCTTGAATCACCAAAGATCATGCGGTGACCTATAGTAAACCCGCTGACTGCACGCGCCTGGGTACTCACCCGTGACGCACGCAGTGAAGCGGAAAACGGATGCAGTGACTGCAAATTATGCACACGGCTTCTCTGCAGTGCGTACCACGTCACTGTTGTGCGTATACGTTCTAAAACCGTTTGTCTGTTGCGTAATAACAGCGCGTCATACGACGTTCGTTAATTAGTGACCATCCTACGTATGTTTTGCAGCATCGTTACCGCTTCCATGCATGATATGCGTAACTGCTGCGATTTCGAAGTTGCTGCAACTTGGTGCAATAAGCAAGCAGGTCACATGCTCGGAATCGCACATGAGCTTGTTTACTTACTGGTTTTTCCGCCATTGGTGCAATTCCTCGCCTTTTGTGTCCGCTATGGAAATTCCCAAGTTAATCCGAACTTGTTTTATATCCAAAGTGCAGAGCCGCACTAAATTTCGGTGATAATCCACTTTTCGGTATCACCCAGTACAGAGTGTAGCTGAGACTATAACCTGCGAAAAACGTTTCCAGAAATAATGTTTTGGTTAAACACTTTACCTCGTGCTCGGACAGAACACGGAATATGAAGACACTGTTGTGAGATTGTTTACACTTTCGGGCGCTATACCTTTACAACAACAACAACATTCATATAAGTAGGCACACAGATTTTTTTGCCGATTTAAGCCAGTGGGGTTTGCGCAATTTTCTTGCTTCGGACAACGAAATATGATTGATGTGATTGTCCTTGCTCCTGCCTGACTTGCACGCTCTTTTCTGCGGAACCATTAAGAAGTTTTGCCAACTCCTCACACCGGCAAACACGTAACGATATTCTTGGCTCACAATTGCAGACTTCTGTGCACGACTTTTGCAATTCTTCTTCTGCAAAGGTGTTGGGTTGTTTTCGTTCGTTAAGCGAGTGAGGTATTTACTGTGGATTTGTTTGGTCGGCAATTTTGTTCTAGGGAGTATAACGTATTACGTTTTTAGGGGGACGAAATGCAATGCGACCCCAGCGAGTATAAAATGTTTTGTTATTTTTAGTTCGTTAAACAAATACGACATTTACTCTACATTTGTATTTTCAGCAATTTTGTTTTTAACGTTTCAACATTCCGCTTGAGACGATATGCAACCTAAACTCGTAACGTTGACCTAACGATGTGTTACCAACACATAAAAATATTGCCACGGCAAACCGATTTAAAACACCTTTCTATGACTAGGTCTATTTTTCTTGTTGCATATTATCATGCGTCTTGGAAAGCAAACATCTGTTCAATCTTGTTCAACACAAATTTCCCTTTGATACCCAGGATCTCTGACGTTTAAATGTTAGCGCACTGTACGTCGTTATGCCGCAAATCAAACCAGACGGCCAGACTGTAAATTCTTGTTGATAAACTTCATCAAAACTTCCAAGGTAAACATTTCTTGAAACCAACATCTTTTGCCTCCAACATCCGCTTGAAACGAGTAGTTCCAGAAAAAACGAATTCCTTTTATTTCTCTTTTGCACGCACCTCACTTGCTGCGTGGAAAGCAAAGTATCGCCTCAAGCTTAATGTCGTAATTACCCATCAAAAGGTCATCTCAAAAATTACGTGTTTCCTTACGCACGACGTTTTCTCATCTATCTGTCCTGGCTTCTACACTGCCAACAGAAGCTAACTGAACCGGTATACGCGATTCAGCCATCTCTAAATTAACCACCCAACCTGCGAGAGAGAGAACGACGAAGGCGACGCATTTTTTTCCCTCCACCTCTCCGCTCGCTCCCACCCGAAATGAAATTCTCTCCTTTCATTCGTTGCGCGGGAGCGATTGACGTCAAAGTACACTATTTCGAGACCATTCGCTCGTCTCTACGCACAGCAACAACTCGAGGTTAGTTTTAGAGGCGGACGCGCTAAAAATACCTTTGGCCGGAGCTATGCGAGGCAAGGTTAGGGCAACGACGTCGGTTTTATTTGCTTTGTAGCTGACTATTACCGAATGTCTGCGGTTGATTGTCATTGCTTGTGGAATGTGTAACGTGAAAAGCAAAACAAAAGGTAGTTTTCGTTTATGCGGATGATTGCTGTGTTCACTTAAGATTAGAGCAAGGGAGGCAAATTAAACGACAAGTAGTCAACTCTAAGCCTCTGTAAGCTGTTGGTTGTCATAGAAAAGCAATTCTGTAGTTTTGCTTCGCACCATTACACCCGATATTGTTGCAATTTATGAGGCTTCGTCCCAGCTCTGTAAGACTCCAGAGGAAATGAGCTTAGATGCTATTTAAAGTTGTGCCTTTGCACTCGGAAAGGTTGTTTGTTGCAACCACATGAGCTGCACCAGCCGAAAACTAAAGTACCTTATCGCCGTTTCAAACAACAAACTTACGCCTGAGGGGTGTATAATACGAAGCCGGGTATCTAGCCATCTTTGCTAACGTGTTGTATCGTGCACTGGCTATAAGCAGCCTCTGCCGAGCAGCCAACGCCAGGGCGTGTACGTCTTTGCGTTTTCCAAGCTTGACAAACACAAGTACGGCACACAAGAGGCATGTGGTGAATCATTAACACCGAGTGTATTCAGGAGAAGGGCTCAGTCTAGCTGCTGATCTGAGGTTTGAACTCCGTAATCTCTTCTGGGTTTGGCCAGTTTACGATTTCCCAATCTGCGTTCGTCCCTCAGTGCGGGGAACACAATAACTGCATGACGTATGAGACTGATGACGCGGGGTCTCGGCGCTGGCTTTGTCTCCTCGGCAAAAACACATGAGCTAATGCCGGTGTTCGGGGGAGCATTACGTTATGAGCCCCGACTCTTAGCTGGTTGCGATCAGGGTTGAGTGAACACGACTATTATGTGATTATAATGGGTTTGGTCGTCATGCATGAGAGGACACCTACGCATGAAGGTCCCACTTGGATAAGATTTAAAAATCCTTGTTTTTTAAAGATTTTGGCGCAAAGACAAATCTCTTTTAACAAGCAAACGATACATTGTAGCGAAGTTAAAACAAGGCCCAAACCCACGTTCATAGTTAAAAACACATATTAGTCCAGTGTCCTTTTCACAAGGCATGTTAAAAAGCTATTTACAGATCAAATGTTGTTAAACCTATGGTTCAACTCTCTCTTGTGATCAGTTCTGCATAATTCTTTAATGTCTCGGAGTTTTAAAGTTATGACGGAATGGGAATTTATAATGCATTCCCTACAATTTACGATGCGTTGACGCGTCATCTAAATATAGTTGAGTCAGCAAATCTTTTTACAAGTCACCGAGATGTGGAACGTCTGGAACGCCGCGCGTTTGTTTGCAAAAACACGCCGGAATGTTGAATGGAAATAGCGACCTAAAGTCAATAACTTCCAACCAAAAAAAGCGGCGCCCGCCAATTTACAATATTTGTTTCCATTCAAAGCGCGTGCGCGCCTATATGAGAAAGTTCGGCTTGTCAATTGTGGAATGCGCTGCGTCGCGAATCTGGACTGGGACGCTCCCAAAGCGAATCGCTCAACTCAGCGCAATAAAGAAACGTGGCGCCGCGCGCTTCGAGAGAACTTGCCGCAGTGGGAAAACGAGTAAGCCCAGCCGCGCAGGAGTGACGTACGTCGACGAACAAATGACGTCAAACGCGTCTATTTCGGTCCGGCGGATCTCAGCCATTCAGCATTGTCTCGTTGCGGCTTGGATTTGAGCCGCGTTAATTGTTGACTTTGGGCGCCGGGGCTTGAACGACTCGGAACCACGTGGTCGATATCTCGTCATGCTTGGGCGGTCACAGTCGAGGACACTTGACCGGTGTTTATGCGATTTTAAGCACACCGCTGTCTGTTTATATTGCGGCGCGTGGCAATGTTGCAAGGTACGCGGTCTGTCCTGTTGTTTCCTGCGACAGATTTAACTGCTGGCCGCGATTTTTATCTCAATTTAAAAACTATCTAGCAAAAATCAAAACGTTTCTGATGTAGTGCATTAAATCTCATGGTAATTTTTTTTAAATTGCTTTTAAAATCATTTTCAGTTTCGTTTTAGTCGGGTCTTTCCTTTGCAACTTTCGCCAGCTGCCCTGATCAACTTTCAGTTTACAACAGACATGTTTTTAAACTCTCACATGTAACGTGCTGTTTCCTTCAACTGTTGTTTAAAAAAAGGAGGTCCTTCGCGCACAATAAATACAGGACCAAAGTTAACAAATATACGCAATGGACGACTAGATCTTTCCAAGTTTTTAAATCTTTAACAAAATAATGCTTTCTTTTTTTCATAACCCACCACGAGGGAGTCATCCATTCCTGTGGTGTTAGATTGGGCGTGGTTCGTTAGTCGGCACCAATAGCAACAACATCGAAATACTTTAAGGTCGTTACGATGTTTTCTATGTATTAGCTCATCCTTCCCTTGTCGACCGCTGCTGAAATAGAACACAACGATTGGTCGCGGGAAGGCTGGGGGTTGGGGCCACCCGAAATACATTCCACTTTCCGTTCCTGCCTCCTCATTTCGCCAATCACTTATTTAGTGGTTCTCACGACACCGCGTTTTGGTGGTTTTTGCGTCAGCGTTCGCCCGAAATTCCAGAAATAATTCCATACCGAAGGCTTCCTCCGTCGAAGGGCCCACTGCTAAATATACCCGTCACAATCGCAGGCACAAATAGCGACGACATTGATTGGGGGAAGGATCACGTATACACGGCTCTGCGCTCGACGCAAAGCTACGTCGTCGTTTCCCAACTTTCACACGCTACTTGGCTGCATAGGTAAACAACCCAAATCGCTTGTTCGTCTACGCTCCACCGGTAGTTATTGGCTTGCGTATTGGCTTGTGCGCGGACTTAATCGTCTCGTCGCATCGAAGTTCAAAGCACAGACGCTGGTTCGTTTCCGCTCGGTCCCGAAATAGGGGACGCGTATAACGCAGAGCGAGTGCCCGGGCCACGCAGGTTCCCACGACTCTGCGTCGCTGTACGCACAACGCATTCAGATCCTGATCAGCATTCTATATTGAACGTCCAACCAGGACTCACATGTCAAGTCGTCGCAGTGCATAAGGGGAAGTTGACACCTAATACGGAGCGGCGCCTCATTAATAGCTTTCCACGAATTAATCGACTGTCAGTGTTTCGTGGCTTCCTGATGTGTTCTGTTAATTCCAGAATTGGGAACCACGCGCCGCACCGCACCTATTATATCCGTGAAATAAACGCCCGCAAATAATCAAACCGCGACACAGTCCATGTGGTTGGCTGTCATCTGGTCTGCGGGCACCAGGCGACACAGGTAGACAAGATGTTCGTTGAAATAATTCACCACATTGATGGGTAAGATGGCCGAGTATTCTGCCGAAACCGCTTGGGGTTCGTTCTTGGTTCCTTTGCACCGTTTTCGTGGTATCAAAGTAAACGTTACTGTGACGATGCAAGCTGCAGCGACTCCATACTGTGGCTGCAAAGCTCGACAAGACTTCATCACAAATGTGTGTCTGGGTTGAGAGTGTGAGCGATATCACGAAATTAGTCAGTTTTTATGTAATTACTGAATTCAGCGCACAATGGAATAATGTTCACGGGGCGCTGCGTTTTTCGGTGCTTAAAGTTATTTGGTTCATTGCTGATGAGTTTGCGAGTGTTTGGTGAAATGTTACGAAAGTTTCGTTAAACTTGGATGTTTGTTTTTTTAATCGTGTACTTGAAGCAGCTAGTTATATACGTGCTGCTTGTATTTAGTTGTGAAGATCCTTCTTGGCACAAACTTTACAGTAACATTTATAAACACTAAGCGACATATTAGCAAAATGAACACCACTGTTGCTGTAATGTAACATGTTTAAGTTTATTTCTTGGCCAAGTTTTGATACTTTGTTCTTCTCACGTTAAGTTTATTGTGCACAGTTACAGAGCGACTGAGTTACACTAACAAGCGCAAAATTGTTCTTGATCAGCAGAACTTGTTTCATGTATGCGGGAAATCTTAACTTTGCAATCAACACTTTCTCGCTTGTAGTGACAGCGAGACGTAAACCTGCGCAGTGAGCGTGCGCGTGGTTTTGCGTCAGATATCGATTCCCGCGCTCGAATAATGTCGCGCATTCGGCAAGTTCGTACGAGCAGAAAAACGTCGAATCAATTCCACGCGCGGCGGCCGACGTTAAGCGACCTTTTTGTTAATCTGCGTCGGGTCCCACGTCGTTTTGCGTCGCGCGTCATAGCGTAGACCTGTTGTACTCTGCCGCTAATCATCACTTTAGCCTCTTTCCCATTAGTAGGCGCAGGCGGCGTCGAGTCCCCGCCACNGTCCCACGTCGTTTTGCGTCGCGCGTCATAGCGTAGACCTGTTGTACTCTGCCGCTAATCATCACTTTAGCCTCTTTCCCATTAGTAGGCGCAGGCGGCGTCGAGTCCCCGCCACGTCTATATTTACACGCTTGCGTGGGTTAGAACGCGCGACCACACTGGGCGACGTAACGTGCGTCGTGCGTCACAGATAAAGCCGCGCGCTCTTTATATAGACGCGATTTCCTTTGCTCTGTTTGCTCTCGCCGCCGCAATGAATAGAGTGCATCCCAAAACGCGACCTGTTTATTAATACACTGCCATTGTGGGGTCAGGCAGTAGGGGCGCCCATAGACCGCTTATATGAATACGTGGCATATTTGCGGCTGCACAATTCTGTGTTTTATTTCTACGTTTTGCGTTCCTTGATCTGTCGATAGAATGTCACCTACCCACCGGTTAAGGCCGCTTTTCGTTGTTGCTGGAGTGTCGTTTAACTGTCGGTGGGAATGTTCCGCATTTGGCCGAAATCTTACACTTACACCATGCAGATGCCCTTCATTTGTGAATGCCGCAAATGTGCATATTGTTCGAATGATTCCTAATTATAGTCTATTATCAACAGTTGCATTGCGGTTGTGGCAAAAATAGTTGCAGTTGAAATTTGTCAGTTTTCCAGTTATGTCGATGTCGACATTTTCGATAAATCTGTTTGATACATTTTTTCGAAAGCCTGGTTAAAAATAGGAACACATGATACAGACTTAAAGAGCAACCTAATTAGAAACACAATTGCCAGAGAGCTTGTATATCGATATGCATTGATAACAACAACAGCGATTGTCGAAACGTTTGCAATACAATGTATTTACTACATACAAACTTTCTGGCAGTAATGTTTTAATTAAGCTAGTTATAATAGTTTTGAAACCTTAATGTATATATTGACGCATGTTTAAGCAGTTTTCAGCAAACTTTGCATTTGCTTGAGATACATTCATCGCTCAAACTTTGCAATCCGTTGTTGCTTAGGCGAGCCGCTATTGCAAAAAAACCTTAGGTTTGTTTTGTTTTGGAGCTGTGATCGTAAACAACAGAAAGCACAACCTCAAATAACCCGATATAACTTTTGCCGCTATTGCACATCTGTTATTTGGAAAATGTCACCTGAGAACACGGAATCGTCAGGTATACACGTTATATACTGGAAACTGGTAGTAACTTGCGCACGTTGTTGAAACTCTAACTGTTAAAGATGAATGCTAATGAATTAAAATGTCGTTATCGTCAGTTGAAGTCACTATGAGGTTATGATATTTCTCGACTCGCATGTCTCCCAGTAGAACCAGCAAACATGCGTGTATTCATTACAATATACGTGGTAGTTAGATAAAAACTCTAAATGCCATTTCTTTGAAGCACGCAATATGCATAACTGGACCTAAAGTCGACATTTGGCTGCGCACGATCCCTCCCAACGACCACACGCTTTCAACATAGCGACATGAAATGCCGGCATTTCTATTTTTACGCGAAATACATTTTTTTGCCCCATCGGCTAAACTTAGCGATTTTGCGTTATACGTCATTGACGCAGAGCAATGTAGGGGTGACGGCCACGCCTTGGAAGCGGCGGCGGCGACGTCTTTAACGCTCCGATGGAATTGTTTACGGCGTTTAGAGACGCCGCACCCCACGCACGGCGTCAAAACGGGGGAAATTTGTCGCCTGATATTTTGGGATCGACGTGGTGACGATTTACGCGAATTGACGCAAAACGCCATGAGCGCTCGCTTTCTCATAAACGAGCGTCGTCAATTTTGCGTCGTATCTCACCATGAAAATAAATCAAGTGCGTCAAGCAGAGACCGCGAGATACTCTCTGATTCACGCTTTCACCGCAAACGACGCGATCGGATCGTCTCAGGCGATTCCGATGGATGGCGCTCTTCTATTCATAGCAAATTCGCAAATGCGCCAATTTGCGTCGATTTGTAATTACCTCAACTTCAGACAATTCTCCCATTGCACTTTTGGACTTCGGTTTTCGCCTTTTTTTCCTGGTGATTTGGAAGGCCACAGCCGGCTTGGCCTTTCACTATTTTCTCTCATGAATTTGTCGTGCTTATGTCAGCCAGCCGGTTTCTATTTACGACTCGATTTGTCAAGCGGATCGACCAATTGAGAATTATGGTTGCGTGTGTCGCTGTCGTGAGATCGTTGCTCGAAGTTTAAAGGTCGCACCGACACTTCTGGCATCCAATGCCGGGTTACTTTGGGTTATTCCTTCACCTTACTGTGAGTTTTGTTACTTTGCAGTAGTCAAATTACGCGGTTACTGTTAACTTACTCGTCCCAGACCTAAGCATGTTGATCCAAATAGTGTGTGTTCCCAATTTGTAATGTTTAACGGCGAAATGTGTTTACTCGATTTTATTACAAAATCTGTTCCAAGCAAAATAGTTGTACAACTTTTACTTTATTTCCAAAGATAACAACATGGATTTGACAAAACCTCTTGACTTGTAGAAACCTCCTCTGATTGTAAGGGGATTGCCAATCCCTTTGTATTTCAAAATCAGACATTTCTGCCTGTCATTATGAAATGGTTTCTTCATTCCTGTGGTTATTCCCTCCGCCTTTTCACAACAGCCCAGTACCCCGGAAATTAGTAATGTTTGAACTTGCGTCTCACCCCAAGCGTGTGTTGACCCAGGAGTGGGGGGCGCTGACGATTTCACGCACTCGGCAAACAGCAGTGAAGCGGAGAACGACGCACACAGGGTTGTTTGGCGCTGCAGCGTCGCCAATAAAGCTTGGTATGTTTACCAGGGCGGCCGTGTGTACTAGAAATAGCTGGTAGCCGTGGCATGAATCAAATTCCGAGCGTGCCTCACCCTACATCATGGCGACACCGCTTTACGTCACTTAGGCTGGTTAACGATTTGTGTGACCAAGGGATGTTTGCTGGAGAGTTTCTCCTAGTGCCTGTGTACGGCTCTGCTTTGGAGACACTCGCAAGTAAACAAGATAGTTTATTTTCAAGTTTGTCGTAACTTGTTGCCGCTCGTATTTGCTGTTACCCGGTTTAGGCGCAGTATTTGTCATTCTCTCCACAGTCTGGAATTCGCGACATTTTTTGTGACGTTTTGCGGCAAAATTTGGAATGCTGATGCAACGGGGTGTGATACAGACCAATTGCTAGACAAAGTGACAACCAAGTAGTGACAGGCACCTGTGCACTAATTAAACGTGTAATGCTTGTGCGACTAAAATCAATGTGAAAAATGAATTATGTTATCTTAAGCAAATCTAGGTATGATGTCGTGGGTTCGAATCCCACCGCAAGGTTTTGTGTCTATCCTGCGCTTTGCGGGACGTGGATGTCAAAGGTTGGGTCAGATTCAGTCTGGCGCATTTTGTACGTCTGGCAAAAATATGAAATCATGAAATGACTTTTACCGTGGTTTTGATACAACAGAGCACAAAGCAGGAATTTAGCGTTCATCAGAAGTTTCTTACGTGTTAGAAATACAAGTAAACGTAAAAACGTTAAATTATTATTTTTATTGCTCATAGTTTTGCTGAAATAGAAAATAAAAGATTGAATTTCCTCTTTGTTCTGTTCCCTTTTTGCACTGACGTGAAACTCCTGTTTTATTTCAGCAGTATTTGTTACCAGCTAAGGCGCAGAATAAAACCAAATCTGAATCTGCCGGGCTTCCCTTATCAGGACAATCAGCGCACAAGCGAAAGCGCACGGAGAGTGACAACCAACCAAACATGCTGTCAACTCCCTAAAAATACAAAGAGGCCACACTGGGGCTCAGCAGCGTGCTGGCGACACCACGCGGATGTTGTGCTTTGCGGTTGCTTGTACGAAACTGTTGCTTCGAAAACTAGCGATTAGCGCCAGTTAAACGTGTAACATACCTTGTTACGATTACTGCGGGATGTGGTTTGTGGTTACGTCATTACAACAGGAACGGATGTATTGCTTCAGCGAGTTCAGGCGAAAGTTTGCACCTGGTAAAGCGACTCCTCTCCTCCACACCTCCCTACACTTGTTGTCTCGCTCGGCTGATGATTTGTTTCTCTTTTTTGGATCTTGGGTTGTGATAGAGTCGATGGTAAACGAACACCGGGTTCGACGACGACCGACCTGCGTCAAGCGAGACATTACCAGCGGCGCAACAGGCAAGGTTTCATCACCGCAAGGCTATTTTTATCGTGAACTCGAAACAAGCACATTTTTTTTCGCCGCCCGTCGTCGCGCTGACAGCGGGGGAAAATCGAATTAACTGTAGCGATTGCCGCAAGGTTGAGATCACTGCGCTGTTGGTTCTGCACCAAAAGTTTGTCACAAAACTCGCAAATATTTTTTGAAAAATAGTCTATTTTTGTCACTGATTCTTTCATAAGCAAGTCACTTTGCCATGTTTAGCTGCAAGCTTAAACCGGATTTTTGAGCGATCTTTGTGTTGAAAATTATGAAGAGGTTTCTGAAAACGTTTCAAAACGCCCTTTGGAAAAAAATTTACAATTGTTTTAAGTTATGTTTGATGCCTACACAAATGTCGGTATAAAACTTGAAGCGACGTTCCAATGATTTGCGACAAACCTATTTTTGGTATTCCTAACGACTGTTGTGCTTCGGAAAAGAAAGGATTCGTTCTACGTGTATTGCTAAGCACATCTTTCCATGCGCGTAAACATTGCTTTCCGCTTCGAACCACAGTCTAGTCGGGACCACGGGCAGATTGCCGTATTCGGGTTTTCTGACGTTGCGAGACGCAGGTGAACTCGGGTAAAGACGATGTCGCGCTTGACTGCCTCCAGTGATGCGAGTCTGACGTCAGAGGGAGTTTGGCCGACCGACGACGCGGTTTTGACTCGACCGTAAATTTGTGTGTAGGAACCGGCGTAGATTGCTGCCATGCAACACAAGGTTTCGACCGAAATAACTCTGGGTGCGTCACAACTACGAAGGGCGCTCCTCTGTACGCTTACTCCGCTTGTTTTTGAAAACAATGTTTTTCTTGGTATTTCGGTTTTGTTGTTTCGAATTTCCGAAAAGTCTGATTTGTTTTTAAGTTTTTTTTTGTCGAATTTCCGAAAAGTGTGATTTGTGTTTCATTTTTTCCGTCGAATTTCCAAAGTGGGGTTTATATGATTTGAACTTGTTGTTTGGGCGTTTATTTCTCCCAACGCAAGAATTGGAAAAAATAATGACCCCCGTGATGTCATCAGATGACGTCAAACCATGTTTATTCATCAAATCTAAAAAATTCGTCAATGGGAATTACCCGGTGTACGTAGATGAACGTTTATTTCGAGAAAGATCAAAGATAATCAGCCAAACAGTCATAGATTGCGTAGGTAAACTGGCTTGATTCACTACATGCAAATTTCCGTGCTTGGTTGCCAATAAACAAACGACGCAGAGAACAGCTGCTCAAAATGCCACGGGCGACGACGCGTACGTGGACGACTGCTATGGGTTTGCTGCATTTCATGTGAGCCCACTTCTACCTGCCGTCATTCCTTGATGAACATTTTTAGAAACTTTTTGGAAGCGGAAAGGTCGTTGTTGCACAAATACGTTTCTACGTCAAGTGAATGGTTTGTTCGGCGAAATACAAATCATGTTAATTAAAACATAATTTGTTTTTGCAACATTCAACATAACGAACAGTTGCTTTTCAAAAATATCCTACAATTTTTGACGCAATTTTTTAAAATCAGTTGGATCTGAGTGGTCTGGTTTAAACTACAACCAACAAATTACTGCATCACGTTACTTGGAAAACGAAGCAATTGTTATTGGCGTTTCCAATGTGGTTTAGTTTTCGTCGAACATGGTTTTATTACCAACTTATAGACATAGAAAAAACAGGTTTTAGTTTCAGAGTTTGCATTGTTTATTTTTGAATTTGTTTTATCTCCCCTGGATGTTGCTGGTGTTTACCATCTTTTAAAATGCTTTTTGGAAGCTGTAACGTTTCTAAAGAAAGCATGAAAACCTTACATTGTTTGTCGTGCGCAAAATAAAACATACGGACAAACCTCGAAAACAACGCTTTTCCAACTTCTGATATTAGAGTTGGAAAACATGTTATGTAATTTCCAGCCAGTATCTATTTTGGGAAGGGCGTTGATTGAAAATCTCTGCAGGGTTTGTTTTCACAAGCAGCGCGATTCACACAACTTCGGATGAGAGATGAGTATCGTGTGGAGTTGCGGAGTAACGCCCAACTCACCTCGGTGCCTCGCGTGCGTTATCATCATCAGATGCTTGTTGGATTCCTATCTTAGATCAGGGGAATTTTTGCCCCACTCTTGTGTGAAACCCTTTGCACGATAATGAAAGACGGAAACTGGTTTCCGGATAAAAAGAATTCGACAAGATCTTGATTTATTTTTAAAGCGCCAAAATTGTCACAATTTTCTGCTTAGCAGTCTGCCAGTTTTTTTGACTATATTAATTTACTAACAAGGCAGTGCTTCTCAAACTTTTTAATGCGACGCCTCTAAATAAGTTTGTTGGACTCTACACACCAGCGATTCGAATTTAACGAAGACGCATAATTTGTACTTAATGATACAAAAACAAATAGCTTCGAAGCGGAATTATTGTGCGACGCCCTTGGAACATTGAAACGACGCACCAGGGCAGAGTTTAAGAAGCACTCGTCTAAACCTCAAGGAGAAGTTAAAATAATCCCAGTAATTTATCGTTTAATGAGCACAACGCCCCTCAGTAACGGTTTGTGTATCAGACATGTAATAATTACTCGTCTAGAGAAACGTGTAACTGACGTCCTTACTTACAACGATTTATTGTGATGCCGTTCAAAGTTCGTAGGCCTACACAGGCAGCGTAAAAGCGTTCTCCAAACTGACCTGTCAATATTGTTTAAACACATGCTAAGTAAGAAATACAGACAAGAGAGAAACTACAAATGTCTATTCAGCATGACACACACAACACAGAAAATCTAATGTTTTTTGAATTGTCGAATGTCAGACACATCAGATAACACTGAACCGAAAACAAAGGAATGAAATATCCCGATGCAAAACAGAGTACCTGGTACCTTACTTACAGAAACAAAGAAGTTACGGAGAGGGTAGAGATGCAACTCAATGCAAAGTGACGGGGGCAGTGGCTGCGCTGTTTATTGGACACTTCGGGGTTTGACACACTTGGGGTAATTCTGCTCATGCGTTTCCGTGTGACAACAAAACAATAACAACATGCGGTTTAACTGGACACGTGGCAGGTACAATGCAACCGCCCAATGCCACACTTTACTAGCTTATTTGGAAGACATAAAACATGGGAAAGTTTTGCTCCTCTGGCAGTTACACAAGCAATAGCTTCGACACCTATCCAGGTCGTCTTCCACACTGTATAAGCTTGAGCGTCCTGTCAGGGGCTCAACTAAGGATTTTTGAGAAGGCAAAAATCTACCCCGCGGTGAGGTTCGAACTCACAACCTCGGTCTTTCCTGGGCTAGAACTTTACCGACTGAGTTTCACAAGCTCAAAAAGTCGCAAAAAATTTAATAAATTGAAGCTTATGAGAAAATGAAAAGGTGGCGGATAACTGGATATTTTACTCTGTCACCACGTAACTGTCGCTTGGTCGAAGTACATTTCTTCCACAATAACTTCGCGTGAGCAACAGAATCCCGACTATTACAAACCACTGGGTAAAATTTCTTTCACTACTTTCAGTGTACAACTGCATTTGACCTTGACATTAACCCATCACCACATCTGGCAGTGACCGATGCAGCTACAACATGGGCGACGTGGTTTCTTGATCGTCGATGACCGCAGTTTTAACGGATGAGAGCACGGTTTCTCCTGTTCTCTCTGCGTTCAGAGCGCTCATTGCAAGTTGGAGCTTCTCGCTTTGTGCTTTCTTCCGTCGCAGTGAAGGTTCTCTTGACGCTGACGACGCTTTGTCCGAGCTCCGGTGGTCACGTGTGTCGTGCTGTCTCGTCACCTCTGACGTCAGCTTTCTGTTGACGTCACAAAGAGTATAACGTAGTTTTTCGGGTTTCAAAAATTCGTGTTAGGAATTTGAAAGTTCGGCCAGGCTTTGTTACAAAAATGACAGTTTTTATTTTTTTGGTGACATTTACTTTTTAAACATTAAGTTAAGGTCTATTATAAATTTTACACAAAATGGGATTGATGTGTTTTTTTATTTTCTGTTTAAAAGCGTTTTTTCTTTCTGTAGTTTCTCTGAAGTCATTTCTGCAAAATTTTTTATCCAAGATTTCATTCTGTCAATAATTCATAATTCTTACCCCTTTCCACATGTGACGATTTTAAACGCGATCCGTTGAATGACATTGGAATAAAGCAATGGATTCAGCGCGCTGTTGATTGGGAGCAGAATCACAGCTGATATAGCGTAGGCCTGAAAAACACCGAAGTTGACTCATCAGCCTTGGCAGTGGTTCCCAACCTTTTTTGTTTTGCTGCGCACTTTCGCTTAGACTTATAAATCGCGGCACCCATAGCGACTTACTGGGCAATTACAACAAATATAACAATGTAAAGTATATTGTTATATTTGCAGTTTGTTCATTAACTGTAGGCAGTCTATTTTGCAATCATCATTCACCGTCATACCCAGTAATGCTTAACTAGATGGAAAAAAAATTATTTGAAATTGATCGGGGAACATCTAGGCTTTACAAACGGCATCCCGGTGGAGAAACACTGAATTGAGGAAAGCACAGTTCACGAATCAGCCAGGTATTAATTCAATATGGCGCCGTCGGAAAACACCACGACCTAGTAATCTACGGCTTAACAGCCCGACAAAGGTCAAGAATGCCGTCGGCTTTTGCGGAAAATTAGCTCGCCAGACTGGCGCAAAAACTCTACCTTCGACTGGTCGTATGTTCGCTAATTATCCGTGGCCGTGTCTTCAGATGTTCCCGTTTCCTCAGTGCGCGAGCTGGCACCGACGAGCAACTTCCACGGGCATGTAAAGGTCACAACTTGCTACTTGACGTAACACAACGTCACCGGTGCACCGAAATAGATACTAGTTGGCCGAGCGCGGTTTGCGGCGGACTGAGCCCTGGAGAGTCGTGCTTGCTTGGCGCAACAGCCGATTAAACTGTTTACGTTCGATTCCCGTGGGTCTCGCGATCTATTTTGGGCCGAGTTTCAACCGGCTAAGCGGATTACGTCAACTGATAAAGACCGGACGCTTGTTGTTGTTTGCTCGATAAGAAGATTTTGACAGAATGCGTTCGAATCTCGTGTCAACACCGATCTCACGTTAAGTTATGTTTGACGCAAGTAGCTGGATATTTTTGGAGTTACGCAGAAGTTGGTTCAATCTTGTTGTACTTACGTTTTCTGGGACAGGCGCTCCTGCCAAGTTCATAAACGACATGACGCAAATTGGAATCCAGCACGCAAGATCGGTCGCAACCAAATACGAAATACGACGTAGCATCGAATTTTGCCTGAAATAATTCAATGTTCAATTATTATCAAAATGAAATATTTTATTTCTGGCATGTGTCCAATTACAAATTTTTTTAATAACTAGGTTATCTAATTTNGTCGCAGTGAAGGTTCTCTTGACGCTGACGACGCTTTGTCCGAGCTCCGGTGGTCACGTGTGTCGTGCTGTCTCGTCACCTCTGACGTCAGCTTTCTGTTGACGTCACAAAGAGTATAACGTAGTTTTTCGGGTTTCAAAAATTCGTGTTAGGAATTTGAAAGTTCGGCCAGGCTTTGTTACAAAAATGACAGTTTTTATTTTTTTGGTGACATTTACTTTTTAAACATTTTTCAAAGTTAAGGTCTATTATAAATTTTACACAAAATGGGATTGATGTGTTTTTTATTTTCTGTTTAAAAGCGTTTTTTCTTTCTGTAGTTTCTCTGAAGTCATTTCTGCAAAATTTTTTATCCAAGATTTTATTCTGTCAATAATTCATAATTCTTACCCCTTTCCGCATGTGACGATTTTAAACGCGATCCGTTGAATGACATTGGAATAAAGCAGTGGATTCAGCGCGCTGTTGATTGGGAGCAGAATCACAGCCGATATAGCGTAGGCCTGAAAAACACCGAAGTTGACTCATCAGCCTTGGCAGTGGTTCCCAACCTTTTTTGTTTTGCGGCGTCCTTTTTGCTAAGACTTATAAATCGAGGCACCCATAGCGGCTTGCTGGGCAATTACAACAAATATAACAATGTAAAGTATATTGTTATATTTGCAGTTTGTTCATTAACTGTAGGGAGTCTATTTTGCATCATCATTCACCGTCGTATCCAGTAATGCTTAACTTGATGGAAAAAAAGTTATTTGAAATTGATCGGGGAACATCTAAGCTTTACGAGCGGCATCCCGGTGGAGAAACACTGAATTGAGGAAAGCACAGTTCACGAATCAGCCAGGTATTAATTCAATATGGCGCCGTCGGAAAACACCACGACCTAGTAATCTACGGCTTAACAGCCCGACAAAGGTCAAGAATGCCGTCGGCTTTTGCGGAAAATTAGCTCGCCAGACTGGCGCAAAAACTCTACCTTCGACTGGTCGTATGTTCGCTAATTATCCGTGGGCGTGTCTTCAGATGTTCCCGTTTCCTCGGTGCGCGAGCTGGCACCGACGAGCAACTTCCACGGGCATGTAAAGGTCACAACTTGCTACTTGACGTAACACAACGTCACCGGTGCACCGAAATAGACACTAGTTGGCCGAGCGCGGTTTGCGGCGGACTGAGCCCTGGAGAGTCGTGCTTGCTTGGCGCAACAGCCGATTAAACTGTTTACGTTCGATTCCCGTGGGTCTCGCGATCTATTTTGGGCCGAGTTTCAACCGGCTAAGCGGATTACGTCAACTGATAAAGACCGGACGCTTGTTGTTGTTTGCTCGATAAGAAGATTTTGACAGAATGCGTTCGAATCTCGTGTCAACACCGATCTCACGTTAAGTTATGTTTGACGCAAGTAGCTGGATATTTTTGGAGTTGCGCAGAAGTTGGTTCAATCTTGTTGTACTTACGTTTTCTGGGACAGGCGCTCCTGCCAAGTTCATAAACGACATGACGCAAATTGGAATCCAACACGCAAGATCGGTCGCAACCAAATACGAAATACGACGTAGCATCGAATTTTGCCTGAAATAATTCAATGTTCAATTATCATCAAAATGAAATATTTTATTTCTGGCATGTGTCCAATTACAAATTTTTTTAATAACTAGGTTATCTAATTTAAATCATTAAGCAATCTGCCAACAAATTTTACAGCAACGCAAACCCTTTTCCAAAAAAGTTTTCCATTCTAATGACACAATGGGTAAATGCACACTTGATAATTATTACCTCACTAATATAGCATGGTTAAGTGTTGTAAGGTGGTTTGCTCACCTGCTTCGCCGGGTTTTTGTCGAATTTGTCTTGTAGAAGATATACACGTAAGATGCGACGATGTAGATAAAAGCAGCAAAGTTGAAAATGATGATCACCTGCCGCAAAAATCATGCAATAAAAATGTTGCTTTTCAACTAAATATCGAGTTTACATTCACCACAATATAATTTTTATCAGAAAAAGGGTTCCTAACTAAGGGTATACCCGTACCCCAATGGGTACAATGTCTGTTTCCTGGGGGTACCCGGATACTAAATCAGATACTACATAACATCTGTAACATCCACACAATTTCTTTTGTTGTTTAAACAGGAGAAAAACAATTATTCTTAGGAAATAACAGAAGGGAATAGTTGGTGATTTCAAAGGGAAAGTCCCACCTAGAAACGTTTTTAGAACAAAAATTTACANATTAAGCAATCTGCCAACAAATTTTACAGCAACGCAAACCCTTTTCCAAAAAAGTTTTCCATTCTAATGACACAATGGGTAAATGCACACTTGATAATTATTACCTCACTAATATAGCATGGTTAAGTGTTGTAAGGTGGTTTGCTCACCTGCTTCGCCGGGTTTTTGTCGAATTTGTCTTGTAGAAGATATACACGTAAGATGCGACGATGTAGATAAAAGCAGCAAAGTTGAAAATGATGATCACCTGCCGCAAAAATCATGCAATAAAAATGTTGCTTTTCAACTAAATATCGAGTTTACATTCACCACAATATAATTTTTATCAGAAAAAGGGTTCCTAACTAAGGGTATACCCGTACCCCAATGGGTACAATGTCTGTTTCCTGGGGGTACCCGGATACTAAATCAGATACTACATAACATCTGTAACATCCACACAATTTCTTTTGTTGTTTAAACAGGAGAAAAACAATTATTCTTAGGAAATAACAGAAGGGAATAGTTGGTGATTTCAAAGGGAAAGTCCCACCTAGAAACGTTTTTAGAACAAAAATTTACATAAAACTAATAATGGCGCCAATAAAGATATATTACATAAAAGCCAGCCACGATTGCCAAAGTCATCTTTAATCCAATTTCGGGCGTACAAAGGCGAGTATGAGTTGGCGCTAGTCCCAATTTCGTTCTGCTCCGACCCTTATAGGGATTCATTAGTCCACAGTCCAATTGGCAGCAATCTTTGGCAACGTTTGAAATGATTAATTCCTGG